>CAUYPK010087297.1:0-35064 GCA_963574355.1 Loris lydekkerianus | reverse complement strand
GTTTGATATACTGTATACCATTAACATACCACATTAACCCATAGTATTCAATGGCAACTTTAATAAAGTGAATAAACCATTTAAGACAGTAAAGCATTGTAAATAAATGTTTAAAAATCCTGAATCCTTATACTCCAAAACCCCTGATTATGAGGATTCAGGATTTAGAAACATTTATTTACAAGACTTTACTGCCTTAAATGGGGTTTTCACTTAATTAAATGTGCCATTAAATATTGTGGGTTAAATAGTTCAGTGGAATACAGTTCAGCTCAGCCGCCTACCTCTTCAGTTCAGCCGTGACTTGTGGACTGAGCTGAAGCACCGCCCCCTCAAGCAGACGGCAGAAGACGACTGGAGACTACGTGCATTTGATTAGGTGCACGCGCACCGAATCAAATAACCTGTATAACCCGAGTATAAAGCGAGTTCAGGTTTTTCAGCACAAATTTTGTGCCGGAAAAAACTCGGCTTATACTCAAGTATATACGGTAAACTGGACAAATGTCTTCCAGTATATTACTATACAAAGCAAATTGTTCATATATATCTCTACTGCCACACTCCATTGAACAGTAGAGATAGCTAAGACTTAATAAGTTCATCATTTTGATAGCTAGGACTTAATAAACTCATCATTTTGAGGTTGGAATCAGCAGTCAATTAAATACTTTCCTGATATTTTCTACTGTATATATGCATCTAGGAATCTAATTGCTATAATGAGAACAAAGTTCCATTTCCTGATGGAAACCTATTAGAAGACTAAGGGATTTATAAATGTATATATTTTTTAAGAAATGGTGTTTTGTGATTATTAAATAAGTCCCTTCATTTCTTATTTTATTATAGATAATAAAACTGAGGTAGAGTTAAGTGAAGTGGTTTGTTCTTGGTCATGAATCTAGTTAGTAGGGCAAGAGCAGTAAAGGTTGTGTTCTGAATTCGTATCCTAATCTCACTTCAGAATGATATTCTAAGGCTGGGTACAGTAGCTCACACCTGTAATCCTAGCACTCTGGGAGGCCAAGGCAGGTGGATTGCTTGAGCTCAGGAGTTCGAGACCAGCTTGAGCAACAGTGAGACCCTTATCTCTACTGAAAATAGAAAAAACTAGCTGGGTGTGCTGGTGCACGCCTGTAGTTCCAGCGACTCGGGAGGCCAAGACCTCAGGAGGAGCACATGAGCCCAAAGAGTTTGAGGTTACCATGAGCTATGATGATGCCACTGCACTCTACTCAGGGTGACTGTCTCAAAAAAACAAAACAAAAAGATATTCTGCTGTATTATAGAATGCCAGCTTCCCATTTTTATAAATGTTAGTTCATTGTTACGTTTTTTTATATAAAAAGTATTCATTGTAAGTCTCCCTTTACCTTCGTTCTCCTCCCCAAAGGAAACCTCTATTACCAGTTTTTTTGTACTTTTTTTTTGAGGAATCTCATTTTGTTACCCCCGTAGAGTGATTGGTGTCACAGCTCACAGCAACTTCCAACTCCTCGGCTCAAGTGATCCTCTTGTCTCTGCCTCCCAGGTAGCTGGGACTGCAGGCACCCACTACTACGCCCAGCTGTTTTCAGAGATGAGGTCTCGCTCTGGCTCAGGCTGGTCTCGAACTTGTGAGCTTCTTTGCATGTATGTGTTTATGTGTAAGCGCTTACTTCCCTACTTTTTTTAATATATGTGGTTGGGTACTACACTCAGTTCTGCTTTTACCACTTAAAAGTATCTTGGGGGCCAGACCTGGTGGCTCATGTCTATATTTCCAGTAATTTTGGCAGGCTGAAGTGGGAGGATTGCTTTAGGCCAGGAGTTCTAGACCAGTGTGAGCAAAATGGTGAGACTCCCATCTCTCCAAAAAATTAAAAATTCAGCCAGATGTGCCAGCATATACCTATAGTCCTACAAGCTACTCGGGAGGCTGAGGCAGGAGGATCACTTGAGCCCAGGAGTTCAAGGTGCAGTGAGCTATGATCATACCACAGTACTCTAGCCTGTGTGACAGAGCAAGACTCAGTGAAATATTCTTATACATATGTCTTTACATACATACAGTTAATTTATAGCATGAATTACTAGCAGTGGAATTGCTCTGTCATAGGTTATGTACATTTTCAATTTTTATTGGTATTATAAAAATTGCCTTCCAATTTATACTTTAGCCAAAAACATGAAAGTGATTATTTCTGTACTTCTTTGCCAATAGTTTGTTCACATTAGTTTTTGTGAATCTTTGTTACTCTGGAAAGTAAAAATAGTATCTCGTAATTTTCCTTAGTTTCAAAAGCCATTTGTAGTTTTTTCTGCAATCCATTAAACTTTAATGTATCCAAATTCTGATTGCAAATTGAAGCCATCTCACCAGCTCAAGCTTAAAAGAGAAATGTATTAAGAGCATACAGGGGTCAGTCTTATAGAACCCAAGAACAAAATTGAATAGAACATCAAAGAAGACCAGAAAAGGCTACTGAAAATGCATCAGAAATCAAGTCGTGCCTTCCCTCCACATTTCACCTCTGCTTTTCTGGGCACATCTGCATCATTCTCTCGTATTAGTCAGGAATATGGCCAATTCATGGTTTGTGGGTTTATGTATTACGAGCTCAGTCACATGGAGAAACTGAATCTCTCCTCCTGGGGAGAGAGAGCCTTCTCTGGACAGCTACCTATGTCTGTGGGAGCAGGATTATGTAGTAGAAATGTGATGATTAAAAACTCTTATCTCCTGCTAGGTTGACCAGACATCCATCCAGTAGTGGCCAAGTGTGGGGTTGGAGAAATTGGTATGTTAATTGGAGAAAATTTAGACAATGAGATAAGCAAAAAATATCACTCAGATTCTCATCTCTCAAGAGGTAACACTAAATATTTGGCCTTATTCTTCTCTTCATCTAGGAATTTAATTTCATTTACAGGGTTGTTACCCATTTCATACTCTGTCTTTATCACTTAATATGTGGAAAATGTATTTCTATGACATGAAATCTATGACAGTATACCATAACCACCCCTTCCTACATTTGTTTCTGACTGATTTTTTACCATTAGGTAAGATGAGCATCTTTGTGGCTAAATATTTAACATGTCTCTAAATTAGTTCCTGATGATAAATTCTTAGATGATTACTTATTTTGAAAAGTAACCATTTTGAGAGGCTCAGCGTGGTGGCTTAGGCCTGTAATCCCAGCACTCTGGGACGCTGAGGTGGGCAGATTGCCTGAGCTGATGAGTTCAAGAGCAGCCTGAGTTAGAGCGAGAACCTGTCTCTGAAAATAACCAGGTGTTGTGGCAAGCACCTGTGGTCACAACTACTCAGGAGGCTGAGACAAGAGAATCACTTGAGCCCAGGAGTCAGGCTGCTGTGAGCTATGATGCCATGGCACTCTATTGGGGGTGACACAGTTGAGACTCTGTCTCAAGAAAAAAAAAAAAAAGCATTTTGAGTCTTTGATCAGTACAGCCATGACCTTCTAGAAGCCATCCTACATTTTGCAGTTTGAGGTGAAAAGCCTCACCACACAGGCTGATCTGTGTCCTCACCAAGTTGAAGGCTCTAAGGCTTAATGGCTGGTGTAAGTGTCTTAAGGGGTCATTGATACTGTTGAATTCTCCATTATTCAACAGTAAGAATAGATCAGACAATTAGGGGCAGATTTAACATTAACTATGAGAGATGGTTAATTCGTGTATCTTCTCATCTACATATATTCATTTGCAGTAAGAAATGGAAGCAGACAAGATATTTTAAGTCAGTCTGCCCAGCATATTCTCATACTGTGCGGGAAGCCAAAGTGTTGAAAGATTGTTTGGCAAGCATGGAATCCAAACAAAGAGAGTTAGCAGACCTTTAGAATAGGAGTCCTCTCAACTAGTATAGCTTGGGCAACATAAAAACATTGTTGCCAAAGAAATACAAATGTTCCAGTTAGCTGAGCTATGATTCTCTTTGTCCTTAGACAGTAAGGACTTGAATGGAGAAAGCATATGTTTTACTCTATGATTATCTACTCTTTGATTCATTTACTTATTGCTTCTAGGGCTAACATATCTCTCTTTGTGATGATTAGTTCTTTGGATAAATTAATACATTGAATTTGGAAACTGTCTTATCTTACAGACTAAAAAACCATTCTGTCTCTTTTAGGCTTAAAGTCTCCTATGTCTATTTTAGCCTAGTATTTTGGTTTGATGGTTTGGTTTTCAGGTATTTTTGGTTTTAGAATGGTGAATAGGTAATATCATTAACCTCTTTCCCTTCTCCTCCTTTCCAACTTCCCATTACATAGAAACACACTTCTGAGCTGACACCTTGTCAGTCTCCGTTCTCCTTTTCCCCTCTCTTAAAGTCTTTTCCTTGTCCTTGGACTGGCCTCCTTTCCTTTTTTCTGGACCATCACTCGGGTAAAAAATTAAATAAATTAAAAAAAAGAAAAACAACACATCTTTTTCTGTTGTGTATGTATGTTTTTAAAAATACATATATTCAGTTATTCCTTTTTTTTTTTTTTTTTTTTTTTACAGAGGCTTAAATCTGTTGCCCAGGCTGGAGTACCAGTGGTGTTAGCCTAGCTCACAGCAACTTCAACCTCCTGGGTTCAAGGATTCTTCCTATCTCAGCCTCCCAAATAGCTGGGACTACAAGTACTCAACACAACACTCAGCTGATTTTTCTATTTTTTAGTAAAGGCAGGGTCTAGCTCTTGCTAGAGTGGTTTTGAACTCCTGAGCTCTAGGGATCTTCCCACCTCACCCTCCCAGAGTGCTAGGATTACAGGCTTGAGCCTTCATGCCCAGCCTTATTAAGTTATTATTAGCCAGGATCACTTTCCAACCCTCTTTGTTGATGAAGGTTAGTTTGGCAGTTCACATACCTCTGGCATATTCGGCATAAATTGTAAGCATGTCTGTTATTTTAGCCAGCAGTTGCTATATTTTACCTTTTATGATTTCTAGGTGAATCTGGTAATTATTGCCTGTTTTGTAGATTTACATGCAGATTATTTGAGTACTATTTTGTGTATCTGTTGTGTTAGATATCAAGAAAAGTACTCATGGACCTTTTTTTATCCTCATTGGCTTTCATTAGTGTTTGTATTTACTGTGTGGCCCAAGGCAACTTTTAAACTCTTTTGCTGTGTGGCAGAAAAAAGGTTGGAGGCCCCTAGTTTAAAGTATCTTGTGAATTTATAATTTACCTTTTACATAAATCAAGGGATGTGTTTTTTTTTTTCTGAAACAGAGTCTCAGTAGAGTGCTGTAACGTCACAGCTCACAGCAACCCCCAACTCTTGGTCTTAAGCAATTCTCTTGCCTCAACCTCCCAAGTAGCTGGGACTACAGGCGCCTGCCACAATGCCCGGCTATTTTGTTGTTGTTGTTGTTGTTGTTGTTGTTGTCAATTGTTGTTTGGCAGGCCCAGGCTAGATTCGAACCTGCCTACTCCTGCCACTGAGCCAAATAATGTGACTTTGAATTTGATCTTTTTTTGAGAAAAGAAGATGATTTTTAAAAATGTGTTACCATTGTAAAAAGGATAATTTGGTCGTCTTGCTTTCCAAGAAGAAGAGATAAGATTTAATACTAAAGCAACAAATACTTGTTTTATCTTAGCAGAAAATCAGAATTTTACGTTAAATAATTACTGAAATAGAGTGATATCCACTCTTATAATAGATACTTGGGTATCTAGAATTTTATTCATGCCATACTGCCATCCTGCCTGCCTTGTATTCTTCTTGCCATATCTGCCGGGGTAACCTATTTACTTAAGGCAATTAGTGCTCTGTCTGAAGTAAGTATTTTTCTAAGCTCAAGAAATAACCCTTTTATTGGGTTAACAGTCTGTAATGAGAACACCAGACTTGTATGTAATTAAGTTAAAAGCCATTCAGTTGCAAATAGGACCTCAACACAGACAAATCTACTAACTTGTTTACCTTTTCAGGTCAATACAAGTGCCAGTAGACACTGAAGTTATCCTTTACTTAGTGGTGTAAGTATTTTAGCAACTAGCTTTTCATACTAGCTTTTCCTGTTCCAAGGTACAAAAACAGATAATTTATGTTAATTGGGTCTAAGAAGTCCTGAAAAAGGCAGGCAAGTTTGAGCAGAGAGAAAGTATAAAACAAGTAAAGTGCTATAGGGAAAGTATAAAACAAAATGCTAAAATATAAAATAATTACTCTGGATTTTATAATATAACAATTAGAAGTGATTCAAGCCTAATGGCAATATTTAGCATTTTATTTTGATTGATCAATATGTAATACTTTGAGGAATATCACATGGATTTGTCTTACATTTTAAGTGTGGTTTTAGGAATGGATATTTCTATGGAGAGAATGAGGAGTTAGTAATTATACTTTTAAAGTATATGGTGCTATGCTGTCTTTCATGTTTTCATTTTACTTGTCCTGGCCTATGCTCATTCTGCTCCTTGTACTCAGTTCAAATGGGGTAGTCTGGCAGGACACACAGCAATCTCCCTCTCAGTTTAGGAGAGCTGTCCTAAGAATAGGGCTGGCTCTTAAAGGCACAAGAGGACAATTTAAGAAGTAAGGAGAAAAAAAAAGTCTTGGCACTTGTAGCACAGTGGTTACGGTGCCAGCCACATACATGGAGGATGGCAGTTTTGAACCAGCCCCGGCCAGCTAAACAACAATGACAACTGCAACAAAAAGTAGCCAGGCATTGTGGCGGGCGCCTGTATAGCTCAGCTACATGAGAGGCTGAAGCAAGAGAATCACTGGATCCCAAGAGTTTGAGGTTGCTTTGAGCTGTGATGCCACGGGACTCTACCAAGGGCGACATAGTGAGACTCTGTCTCAAAAAAAAAAAAAAAGTGTGTCTGGCATAGAATAGGTGAATGATTCAGTTAGTTGACATAGCTCTGAGTTAAGTATAGCTATGGATAGAATAGGTCTATTAAGGGAGACACACCAACATTGCTTTTGTTGTTTTTTTCCTAGTATAATTGTGTAACATTACACTGACTAAAACTACAAATGAGTATAGTGATTGGGTCTTTTATCCCTCTCTATGTTTAAGTAAGAGAAGAGAGATTGTTGGCATTTTTCTTTGTGAGACTTAACATGTAGCAACCATAAAAAATTACAAGACTTCTTCATTTGGATTATATTTGAAAGGGGAAAAAAGCCAAAGAATCTTAAAATTCCAAAACTATCTGTTGAGCCTTATGAACAAAAAATCTTGGGTAGGCCTTTGTTTTTTTTCTGTCTCTATCTGAAATTTAAAACTATAAAACAAGAGAAGCCAGTAATTGACATAAAGATTCTCTTCATGGATTTTGTTTGTTTGTTTGAGACATCTCACTTTGTCACCCTCAGCAGGGTGATGTGGCATCAGAGCTCACAGCAACCTCCAACTCTTGGGCTCTCTTGCCTCAACCTCCCAAGTAGCTGAGAGTATAGGCACCTGCCACAGTGCCTGGCTATTTTAGGAACGGGGTCTTGCTCTTGCTTAGGCTGGTCTTCAACCTGTGAGCTCAAGACATCCACCCCCCTGGGCATCCCAGAGTGCTAAGATTACAGGTGTGAGCCACTGTACCCACCTCTCTTCATGGTTTTAAAAGTTGTTTTTCCTTGGCTCACTGCTCGTGGCACAGCAGTTACTGTGCTGGCCACATAACACCAAGGTTCCACCCCAGCCCTGACCAGCTAAACAACAATGACAACCGTAACACAGAAATAGCCGGGCATTGGCAGTGCCTGTGGCTCAAGCAGCTAAGGCCCCAGCCACATACACCTGAGCTGGTGGGTTCGAATCCAGCCTGGGCCTGCCAAACAACAATGATGGCTGCAACCAAAAAACAGCCGGGTGTTGGGGCGGGCACCTGTAGTCCCAGCTACTTGGGAGGCAAATGCAGGAGAATTACTTGAGCCCAGGAGTTGGAGGTTGCTGTGAGCTGTGATGCCACAGCACTCTACCCAGGGGAACAGCTTGAGACTCTGTCTCAAAAAAAAAAAAAAAAAAGCCGGGCGTTGTGGCAGGAGCCTGTAGTTCCAGCTACTTCGGAGACTGAGGCAAGAGAATTGCTTAAGCCCAAGAGTTTGAGGTTGCTGTGAGCTGTGACGCCACGGCACCTACCGAGAGTGACATAACAAGACTCTGTTTCAAAAAAAAAAAAGAAAAGTTGTTTTTTCCATTCTAAAAATAGCCCAAGCTCATTATTGGTTTGAAAATTTCTAATGGTGGAAACGAGGAGCCAAGCCTGTAGAAGCAGGTGTCTGTAGTCCCATCTATTCCACAGAGGGTGAGGTGGGAGGATTGCTTGTGCCCAGGAGGTAGGGGGCTGCAGTGAGCTGTAATTGTACAACTGCATTCTAACCCAGGCATCAGAGTGAGCCCTTGTCTCTTAAAAAAAAAAAAAGAAAGAAAAAAGGGAGGGCCACACAGTTCAGAGATAACCATTATTAGCATTTTGGTACATTCTTTTCACATTTTTTACGTAGTACTGAAGATGTGTTATGTGCAATTTTTCATCATACTTTTTTTAACATTCTTTGTTATAAACTGTGCTAGCATTTTTAATGTCTGCCCAACATTTGAGTTGGATTACCTTAATTTACTTGTCTTTATATTTAAAAAATTAATTTCTGAACAAATAACATGTATATAACAGGGTGTCCATAAAGTTCATGTGCAATTTACTATATTAACTGCATAATATATACTAGATATGATATGTATCATATAATAATTATACAATATATACTTTAAAGTATGTAGTGTGCAATTATTTACATACATACACTTATACATATACTCCTTTAAGGGATATTTGAATTATATTATAAATTACTTTTTTAGAGACAGCAATCTGATGAAAAAGCACCATTTTCCTGCATTTAGAAAAAGTGCATTGTCTTATGTGGAATCACTATAAAACTGCATGTGAAAGTCATCCTTAATATTACCAGGTTTCATTTGGGTTAGATAGAATCTTTGGACTGCTTTACAGTTTTTATTTTTTTTTAGAGACAGAGTCTCACTTTGTCACCCTCAGTACAGTGCTGTGACATCACAGCTCACAGCCACCTCCAGCTCTTGGGCTTAGGCAATTCTCTTGCCTCACCCTCTCAAGCAGTGTGCCTGGCTATTTTTTGTTGCAGTTTAGCCGGGGCCGGGCTCCCTTGGTATATAAGGCCAGCACCCTACTCACTGAGCCACAGGCACCACCCTGCTTTACAGTTTTTAAGTCAAAACCAAAAGAAAAAAAAAAAAATAGAAAATTTCTGTGGTTAATAATGTCACTACTCTGTAAATATTCTCAAAGTAATTGCCAACCCGTAGTATTTGGCACGTACATAGAGAATAAACTTAACTATTTTTAATTGTATATTGTTTGTTTCTAGGGTTTTAAATAATCTTGAGTATATTTTAATTTAATATTATTGTGCATTCTAATAATAATTATTTTAGGTCCACTGGCTATTCTGAGGTGATAGTTGTCGTTGGAGGATGTGAACGTGTTGGAGGATTTAATCTTCCATATACCGAGTGCTATGATCCTGTAACAGGAGAATGGAAGTCTTTGGCTAAGCTTCCAGAATTTACCAAATCAGAGTATGCAGTGTGTGCTCTAAGGAATGACATTCTTGTCTCAGGTAAATACAGAATTTTTACAGTAGCTACTTTAAATTTGAACACAGATTGGCTATTTTTAACAATAACTGTGTCTTAAAATAGTAAAATTTGAATATGTGCACAGGCAAATCAGTTTATACAACAAATAAAACTGGGTATGATGTTTTGGTGTTAAAAACAGGCAGAAGATAATGCAGAATGGTTTACAAAAGATTCACCAGAAAATGCCTTTAATTATTCATACTATATTTTAAATATTCTCAAATAGATACAGAATATAGTTTTTTGAACTTTTACTTATTTGTTTTGAGGAACATAATAAAGTATGTAAAGTCAGAAGTACTCCTAGAATCCACATTTTCTGAAGTTCTCCCAAAAGTTTATAAAATAGGATTTTTTTTTAAATTCTTAACTTGAACTTCCTTATGATATGTGATGTGTTACCTTTAAAATCAGACAGATAATAAAATGATGGACTTTTACAAAGTATAACTGTGTTATCTATGGTAGAAAGCCTGTTAATTGATAACTTAATTTTACCAGCTTTGCAGATTGTTACATTACTATCCATTAAATGATATGGCAATACATGCTTGATTTTTTTTTTTTTTTTATAGTGGTATACTTTTTTAAAAATGGGTTATTTTAAAAAATATATTTTAGGATAATTCTTAAATATATTTTAGGATAACTCTTAAATTAATCTCATTTGTAAACTTTATATCCTGTATTTTATTATTTTGTGCCTATAATCATTACTTCTCAAGATAACAATTGGCCAACTTTAAATCTGCTCTGTAAACTATTTCCATTAAACTTTAAGAGGTCCTTATTATCATTTATTTAACTGAATTCTCTTATTTTTTAATTGGGTGAATAAATCTCATGTTTTTATTATCTGTGCTTTGGTGGCATATATCTCTTGGTGACAGATATATGGTGATAGATTATTGTGCATGCATTGTTTTGCATTTAAAGGTGGAAGAATCAATAGCCGTGATGTCTGGATTTATAACTCACAGTTAAATATTTGGATCAGAGTTGCCTCTCTAAACAAAGGCAGATGGCGTCACAAAATGGCTGTCCTCCTTGGGAAAGTAAGAGAAACCGCTTTTTATTACTATTACTGGCACATTTCCAAAATAAATTGCACAGCTGAATCCTTCATTTTAATCTCCCTCTGGGTATTTTGGATTCAAATTGTACTTCCTTCCATTTCTAACCTAAGTAGATAAACTGAAGATATAAACAAAATGGCCCTGTACTTTTGAATGGATATTTTGTTCTCCCAATTTGGAATTTAAAGAAGTCACAGCAAATACAAAGACAGGCCAATGTCTAATTCAAGCAATTTTTGTCTTTTTATTGACTGGCATTAAAGCAGAGAGATATTTATCTAAAGTAATGTCATTTGATATTTTTTATTTGTACAAAATGAATTTAAAATAAGTGTTAAGGCTCGTCACCCGTAGCCTGTTGGTTATGGTGCTGGCCACATGCACTGAGGCTGGTGGGTTTGAACCTAGCCCAGGCCAGCTAAATAACAATGACAACTGCAACAAAAAAAATAAATAAATAAAGCCATGCGTTGTGGCAGGCGCCTGTAGTCTCAGCTACTTGGGAGGCTGAGGCAGGAGAATCGCTTAAGCCCAAGAGTTTGAGGTTGCTTTGAGCCGTAACACCACGGCACTCTACCAAGGGCGACATAGGGAGACTCTGTCTCAAAAAAAAAAAAAAAGAAAAACTGAGGCAAGAGGATCGCTTGAGCCCAAGAGTTGGAGGTTGCTGTGAGCTATGAAGCCACTGCACTCTATCCAGGGAGACAGCTTTGAGATCTTGTCTCAAAAAAAAAAAAAAAAATTTATTGATTGGTTCACTTGTCATATAAAGATATTAATTTGTACTACCTTACTCATATTTGTGAAAGAAAAATGTATGTGAAAACTGTTTAAGATACAGAGTTCATTTTGAGTCAGGTACATTCTAGGCATTTCAGGGGCTAAAAGTTAGGGCTGCCTTAAAATTCTTACAGTCTAGTAATCCGTACATAATATTTTCAGTTTATTTCATTTCAAATATTTTATAATAATCAGATATTTCAGTATCTGTGTGTATAAATATTTAAGCTGTATCATACAGTTCTCATTGTGACAATAATACCCCCAAGGGAGTAGTAAAGATTGGTTCTGGGGGGTGAAAAAAAACAATACCCCTTCATGTATAAAGCACAGATGTACATAAAGTAAGGTAAACAGATATACAATTTATCTGTAGTATTAAAATTTCATTGAGTGGGCAGCTATTAGGAAAACAATATCTAAAAAGGCTCTCTGGCGGTAGGTAGTACAGGCTGAAGAAATAATCTTAGAAACTCTGAGCTAAATATGTTGCAAATACGGTTATGAGGGCTTTTTAAAGGAGAAAAAGCCCTTAATTCTTTAATGAACTAGTTCAGAATTCAGGCTTTTGATAATTAAAACTATTCCATGTATTTTACATATAGGTATATGTTGTTGGAGGCTATGATGGGCAAAACAGACTTAGCAGCGTAGAATGCTACGATTCCTTTTCAAATCGGTGGACTGAAGTTGCTCCCCTTAAGGAAGCCGTGAGTTCTCCTGCAGTGACTAGCTGTGTAGGCAAATTGTTTGTGATTGGTGGAGGACCTGATGATAATACTTGTTCTGATAAGGTAAGCCATATTCTCTTAAAGAAATTACCAATGGTATATACAAGAAGGGAAATACAGAAGGCTCTTATCAAGTAGGTAGCTAGGTTGCTTGGTATGAGAGGGTCTTGTCTACTACCTTATCCTTTTGGGGGCAAACACTGAATTCTGGGTTGCTAAAATGAGGCCTTAATACATCTAAAAACTTTCTGTAACAAATGTGATCCAACCTTTTTGAAATGAGACTAATGTCAGTCTCAAGTGTCAGTGTCAAGATTTTATGCTTAATCAATTATTCTGAGCCGGCTCGGCACCTGTGGCCCAAGAAGCTAAGGCGCCAGCCACATACACCTGAGCTGGCAGATCCCCCAAACAACAATGATGGCTGCAACCAAAAAATAGCCAGGTGTAGCAGGCACCTGTAGTCTCAGCTACTTGGGAGGCAGAGGCAGGAAAATAGCTTGAGCCCAGGAATTGGAGGTTGCTGTGAGCTGTGATGCCAGGGCACTCTACCGAGGGTGACAGCTTGAGGCTCTGTCTCAAAATAAATAAATAAATTATTCTGAGCCTTTTACTGCTATTATCTACAGAATCTAAAAATTATTCACACAAAACACCCTTGGGAAGTGAATTAGCAAAGGATGAGACACAGTAAATACATTGCTTCCAAATGGGTCGTCTTCTGCATAATTGCATATTACTTTTTAGGACAGACAATAGGAAGGGAAACCTGTAGTATAAATAGAGGATGACTCAAAGTTGCTGCAGTTCATTGAACTCCTAACAGAAAAGAACATATGCCATACCTAACATCTTAGGAATAATACCATGTTTGGAAATAAGTGCCTAATGCCTAATTGGCTTAGCAGTATTAACTGAATTTCATCACTCATTTTTTTTCTAAATTAAATTTAATGTGGTTAAATGTTACTTACTTAGAATTCTTTAATTCAGACTTTGGGATAATTTGAAATACACTGAATTTGAGGTTTACTTGTGTTCTTTTGAAGAAAGGACTCCCTAAAAGTATAAGGAAATTGTATTCAGATTGAGGTATAGTTATCCCATTCAACATAATTTTTAGATTTTTAATTCTGGTGGAAATAAGTAAAGCAAACCTAGTAACCATTCACCCTAGAAATAATCTGTTACTCTATTCTGCTTGACAGTAATAAATTTTTATTTCTTTTGAGAATTTTCATAATTCAGAAATTCTACTATCAGGCTAACCTTCCTTAATTCTCTAAATTAATGGGATTTTATTTTTAATCATGTTTCTGTGCAGTGATAGGCTTTTAATTAAATAAATTTATATTCTTATTTATAAATTATAATTAAATATTTGTATGTATTATTAGGTTCAATCTTATGATCCAGAAACCAATTCTTGGCTACTTCGTGCAGCTATCCCAATTGCCAAGAGGTGTATAACAGCTGTATCCCTAAACAACCTGATATATGTTGCTGGTGGACTGACCAAGGCAATATACTGTTATGATCCAGTTGAAGATTACTGGATGCATGTGCAGAATACATTCAGCCGACAGGTAATAACATAAAACATAACATAAAAAAAAAATCTAGGTCTTTTTTTTTTTTTTTTTAATCTAAGTCTTAAGAGGGACCAAGTACATGATCATTATTACAACATTGGAGTTTTACATTTAAAATATTTCATGTGCACATAAATTATAATTTAAAAAAATCTCCACATAAAGCATTATAATATATATCTGTTTTGAACTCACACCAATGAGTTGTTTTATTGCAATAGCTTCCTTTTTCCCATCCCATGGTCACCATGGGATGTTGCACTTGGGCTGTTGATGGTTTTTTCCTCTTGACCTTTTTCAGAATCCTACTCCAGCCCTTATCTCTTCTCTGTCTCAAAAGGAAGGAAATGTTCCCAAACTGGTTACTTCTTTGGCTAGCAGCTAGGTAACTTGTTTTTGTTATAAAGGAAATGGTTGTGCTCAGGTTTCTTTCATCCACACACTCCACCTGGAGTCCTACTCCCTGCCTCCACTGCCACCCCAAAAAGGCCAACCTACTCTCTTTCCTTCCTCCACCAAAACGCTTGATGCTTCTGCTGCTGGAAGTCTAGCTCTACTCACACCACTCTAGAAATTTTGTGCTAAGATCAACTAATAATCTCCTTGCCCTCATACACATTCTCTTCTTTTTCCGCTCATTACCTCAATATGGGTGATCTTTGATCCTCTTTCCTCTCCCGCCTTCCCAGTTAATACTCTATTCTTAAATGATCTCATCTACTAGTCAGTACTGATCACTTCCACATCCTTACCTCTGTCAAAGCCTCTCGCCTGTGGTCCAAATTCAGAGTTCCAACTTCCTATTTGGTATTTCTCATGTATGTTACAACACTTTAAACTTAAAATAGAACTCATCTTCATGCCCAACTCTACTTTTTTTAATATTTCCAAACAACCTAGACACTTAATTTATTAGATATTCTTCATTTTCTCTTAAATTAAATCAATCCAGCATATCAGTCTTACATCCTCAGAATTTCTCTCATTTTTCCCATTCCTATTGTTCTTACTTTTAAGTTCATCAGTTATTAGCTAAACAAAAACAATAATATCTAATTAGTTTTCCTTTCTCTAATACCTTTTTTTGAGTATTTTTTTTATTTTTTAAATTAATATGAGGGTACAATTTTTAGGTTACATTGTTCTCACTTCCCATTTGTAGACGAGCCCCTGACCCAGGGGACATGTTATATATCCTCACAATGTGCACATTAGGCTTTCTCTAATATCTTGTCTCTCTAACCCTTTTGACACCAGTTATTTTCCAACAAATCTAATTATGTCTTCTCCCTGATTGGAAACCTACTGAATAAAATCCAAAAGTTGTACCATGTCATTCTAGACTTTCTGTTGTCTTGCCCTTGATTGCTCTTTCAGCTTCACTTTCTATGTAACTTTACCCCAGTTACCTTAAGTATCTGTTATTCGTGTTCTCTAAACAGATCATAAATATTCATGCTGTTCTCTTAGCTTCTCATGCCTTTTTTTACCTTCTCTACTTGTGTAATAATTCTACTCAAAATTCAAGAACCACTTGGTAGTTATAGCAAACTGAGTTTCCCTAGGCCAAAATTGATCTTTTTTCTTTCTCATCTATTAAAGTACATAACACTTCTGTGTGGCAATCATATATTCCCCTATACATTATCTATTTCTACACAGGAATTCAGCCTTTTTAAGGAAACTATTTGTTCTAACTCATCTCATACATATCTTGCAATTATTGAATAAGTAAACAAATGACAAAGTGAAGTCACAGAGGGACCTAATTTTAAGATTTTTTTTTTTTTTTTTTTTTTTTTTTTCAGAGACAGAGTCTCACTTTGTCGCCCTTGGTAGAGTGCTATGGCGTCACAGCTCACAGCAACCTCCAGCTCTTGGGTTTAGGTGATTCTCTTGCCTCAGCCTCCCAAGTAGCTAGGACTACAGGCACCCACCACCACGCCCAACTACTTTTTGTTGCAGTTAGGCCAGGGCCGGGTTCAAATCTACTACCCTCAGTATAGGGGGCCAGCAACCCACTCACTGAGCCATAGACACCACCAGATAATCATTTTTTTTGAGACAGAGTTTCACTGTGTTGCCCTCAGTAGAGTGCTGTGATGTCACAGCTCACAGCAACCTCCAACTCTTTGGGCTTAAGTGATTCTCTTGCCTCAGCCTCCCAAGAAGCTGTGGCTACAGGCACCTGCCACAACACCTGGCTGTTTCTTGGTTGCATTTGTTATTGTTTAGCTGACCCAGGCTGGGTTCGAACCCGCCCCCCTTGGTGTATGTGGCTGGCGCCGTGCTGTAAGCACTGTGCTGCAGGTGCTGAGCCTAAGATAATCTTATATGCAGGATACTTAAGAGGTCCAGCATAGATAGACGATAAGGATGGCAAACAGTTTGAGTGTGGTATCATTTTCTAAAGAGGTTGATGCTGTGTAGTTTCTAGTTAGTAACATATTTGGAACAACATTTCCCCAACTGATAAAAGAGATATAAGAGCAAAATGGGCTCTTCAACAGAGTGAGTACTTTATATTTTAGTAAAATTGAATCATATTTCTCTACAGTAACTGGCCTTTCCCAGAAAGCACAATCTCCAACCTTGTGGAGTGGAAAGTGTGCCCTACCACATAAGACCTTGTTGATGAAGAATCACTATTCATTTGCAACTTGGCTATTCTGTATAAACTGGTAACAGAGTTTAAAAAGATAATAGCCATCATCATCATAGTTTTATGTAGAGCTTACAGGGAATACATTTTTAACTAGATTATTGAGATAAAACTAAGAAAAAATAAGCAACAGGACACACATGACACATTTTCTCTAATTAAACAATAACATTAACATTAGAAATCTTAAGAAAAAACACTTAGATCAGAAGTTATTAAATATAGCAAAGACAAAACACTGAAGTCCATATCTAGTACTGGGATTTGGGGGATTATTTTCCCTTCCCTCTTCTTTCTTACTGCCAATTCTACTAAGTGTGCCAGTGTGTGCATTACTGATAGGTAATTTTTGAACCATTTATAAGGTTTATTTATAACCACCTTTTTAATGCTAACCAGTTGAAAAAAGTAAATCGAACTAATTTCATTGTAGGCAGTTAAGTGAGTCCAGAGCTATTGCTTTTTAAAAAATGTTTAGAATATTAAATGATGAAAAACAGGCTCGGCACCTGTAGCTCAGGCAGCTAGGGCACCAGCCACATACACCAGAGCTGGCAGGTCCAAATCCAGCCCGGGCTGAAAAATAGCTGGGCATTGTGGCAGGTTCCTGTAGTCACAGCTCACAGCAACCTCCAACTCCTGGGCCCAAGTGATTCTCTTGGTGGAGGCAAGAGAATCACTTGGGCCCAGGAGTTGGAGGTTGCTGTGAGCTGTGATGCCACGGCATTCTACTCAGGGCAACAGCTTGAGTCTCTATCTCAAAAACAACAACAACAACAACAAAAAAAAAAAAAAAAGATGAAAAACAGGTGAAAAAAATGAGCTCTCTTTTTACAGTCCTGATGGACCCAGCCTAGTTCTCTGATTGTCTTTCTGTATTTCCATGCTGCTTGACTTTGCCTAATTCCTAAAAGCCACACGTCTTATTCTTTTTGTGTGTGTGTGTGTGTGTGTGTGTGGAGGATGCAGGCAATGATCCTGCTACCTCTCACACACACTTCTTACTCTTATTCTAAACATATTTGGCTTTTTAACTTTTGTCAGGAACATCATTTTAAAAAATGGGGGAGGGAGCAATTTTTTAAGTCAATGACGAAAAATTTTTTTTAGTAGACCAGGTTTTAAAATGTCATTAAAGATTAGAATAATTAAATGAAAAAGAAATCTGATTGGGGGGATATTGTTGGCATTTTAACATTTAAGCATTTCTTTATTTTGCAAAATTAGTATTAGGTTTCATTTCAGTTTTTTAAAATCACATTAAAACTTCATATATTGGTATATGAAGTTTTCTCACTAGCTGTCCTTACTCCTGAGTGAAGAGTACGTTTTTCACATAGTATAAACAAACACATAGTGTGAACAAACAGTAACTATTTTACATAGTGTGAAATGAATTATTACATAGTATCTGGTCCTAATACAAATAATTATTTTTAAGATTGCTTGCTTCATTTAACTGTGATCATTATTATCTGAAATTATGTTAATATCCAGATCATGTGATTATATGTTGTAGTATCATCATCACCACAGCAGCTAGTTCACTAGTGGGAACTAGCTTATATCTGAAAATTAAGGATGTTTTTGTTTTCATTATATTCATAACTTTTAAAATTCATGGAAAGAGCTCATTATACTTTAAATGAAAAATATTGTAGTTTGGCCCTTATTGAACCAATTCATGGTAGTGTGGTATTTTGGATAAAGTGTCATTCATTAATGATAATGGGCCAGGTCATTCTGGGTATAATAAACTCTAATATAGGCATTTTTAAGTCCTCAATAATTCTTTCAGGCCTGAACATAGTAGCCCTTTATGACATAAGTCCACCAATATTTGATTTTGTCTATAAGAGTGAAATTTATATACAACAAATCTGGTCAAGTAAAAATGCTTATTGAACTTGGTGGTAAAACATATTTTATTGGTATTTATGTAGAATTAGGATAATAAGATACACTAACTTTCTAAATTAAAATGAAATGTAAATGGAAGAATATTTGGTCTGCACATAATCAGATCCATGTAATAGCAAGCTAATTTTTAGTGTCAATTCTTCCTTTGAAAAATTACTCTTAACCTTGCAAGAATATTCTTTTTATACAGTAATATTATTGACAGAGAAGAGTAAAATTTAGCCAGGAATCCCATTGAAAGGGAAAGTAACTGTAAAATATTTTTTGCTTCATTTCTATGTCTCAGCCAAAGCCCCTAATAACACTGTTTTGTTAATTTGGTTATAAATTGTTCATTCATTCATTCAACTTGTGGGTGATCCCATGTAATGAATAATGTTCCTACTCTTGGTTATGTAATAGCTACTTTCTGTAATAAACTTGCTGCAATGGAGAAGCAAGCCAAGCTCTTCAAAGATATTTTTTGTTTAATTTCCATTAAGTTAAAACCTTTCTACCAATCCACCATGCCTACCCTACTTTCTACATCTTGGTCCCAATTACTAACATTTAATCTGTATTAACACTCACTTTGTCCATGTAAAATTATCCAGGACAGGAGAAGGGAGTGTAGCTCATCTCCTTATTTTTTGACTGTATTAAACCATCATTTGCTTTTCAGTTTGTCATCAGATTTCTTATCTTACATGGTTAATTTTTTTTTATATATATTTGGTTAAACAGGAAAATTGTGGTATGTCTGTGTGCAATGGTAAAATATATATCCTGGGTGGAAGACGGGAAAATGGAGAAGCCACAGACACTATTCTCTGTTACGATCCTGCAACAAGTATCATCACAGGGGTAGCTGCAATGCCCAGGCCAGTGTCCTATCACGGCTGTGTGACTATTCATAGATACAATGAGAAATGCTTTAAACTCTAAAGCCCGGATACCTCACCCAAGAAGCCACACCAATCCAAGATGAGATGTTGTTACAGCTCCAGAGTGCAAACTTGACTTTACCTCCTTTGTACCATATACAAAAAATAGTAAAAATAATAATTTGGCGCCTTTTTCTCCCAAATAAGCAGTCTTTCAAACTGAAATAAAGACTTCCCTGTAATTTAAAAAAAAAAAAAAAAAAGTTAGGTAATGGTGGTTGTTGCTTGGCCTTTGAGAGTGTTCCTTTTTAAGAATTTGTAAGAAGGCTGTGTGGAGTAGAAAATAATAATGTCTGTCTGTATACCTTTTAGGAACTTGTGAATAGTCTCTTCATTTACTGATGCTTACGTGCAAGACTGCGTATTTGTTATTGTGTCATATAAGTAGAGAAAATTGTATGACTTGAGGCTACATTTTGGTTGACTCACCTAATGCTTAGAATGCATTCTAAGGGGAAAAAATAAATTTTAAAAATCTTTGTCATAGTTTTTTTTTTTTTTTAATTGAAGGTTTTATTTCTGACATTGATAAAAATACAATGAAAACAATTCACATATCATAAAATACTAATTACTATGACTTTATTCTTAGAATTGCTGACTTATATTAAACATGTTAATATTTAGTGGGATCAGAAGATTAGGTAGAAGAGAGAAAAAAGTAAATCTCCAGGGAAATTTCAATTGCAGGTTAATCTCTCAGAAAAAATTAAGTAACCGTTGAAAGAAAATGTCCCACTGTTGCTCTCAGAGCATTTATACATCATCTCTAAGGCCTCTAAGGAAGCTCCTTTTCTTGAACCTAACAAATGAGTTAAAATCCATTTTGCAATATTGTCTTGTGAGAAACTAGGACAGGCTTTCTCCCCAGCCCAGTGGGGTTTGGCCTCATTAGTGTGGTGCTTTGTGTGAGGACCTCTTTCTTAGATTATCCTACTTTCTTACGAAGAGCCAGAAATCCTGACAGTCTCTACAACTAAGGTATCTTTAATAGGATTAAGCAGGGACCACCTATCTCAGAGGGTCCATTTTTCTTTTAAAATTAGCTGCAACCCCCAAAATTTAGTAGCAGTTCCATCTGCCAAAATAAGTCATCCGTTGAGTACCCAATATTTTAATATTGATCAACATTTTAAACTTCTAAACAACAAACCGCTTTTGTCTAGATATCTCAACTTCCAGTTTATAAAGCTTATCAGTTTTCAGAGACAGTAAATTTTTTTTTCTAAGGCAAATAGATAGATATGACAGGAATATGCTATAGTGATTATTGTAATTCTGGGTGGACAGAGATAATTTACAACATTTTAGGGATGTTCTAGTTAGCCTGCTCTATTCCTAATTCCTAGTCACTGTTGTCACTCACATTTTAATTGTATATTCTTTGTCATAGGAGCAATGATGAAAATATATGATTACAGTGTCACCAGGTTTCTGTTAAAATTAAGGCTGTAATCAAAAACCTAACATTGGTAAACATTTTTTTTCTCACCTTAGAATGATACAGAGATTTCAAATAGACATTGGAAACTTTAATGCTTTAATGGTTAGGTAGAATCAAAATTCCAAGGAAAACTCTAAAAAAATTTTAACAAATTTTTAGTTGTTAAATCATAATTTTAAAATGATAGATACCTTTTTGTAATAACTATCAGAGAAATTCAGAAAACAAATTTTCTATCATTTCAGTTGAAAGATACTTACAGGTATAATTGGGATACTTTAATTTTAGAGTAAATATCTCCTGCGAAACCTATTTAGGTCAGAAGTTCTTTAGAGTAAATGAGATAATGTATGAAAAAGTGTTTTGTAAATGCTGAAGATTATATGTATAATAGTTATGTTTCATGTTTTTTTGTAAGATCCTGCCCATTCATAAATACAGAGACTTCACATAAAAAAGACTTTCTCAAAGTAACTTTGTATTCTAGTATTTTTGTCTATCATAAAAGTATTAACTATTTACTTTTGTTATACATTTATTTTAATATCTATATGTTTATTATAGTAAATTTGAAATGATATCCTAAAAAATTGGCATAAATACAGACCTCATACCAATATTATTTTTTTCTCTCCATAATTTAAAACTAAATAAATTAGGTAGTTGTAATTTATGTTGAAGGCCACCAGGATCTTAGCTTGAATTCTTGAAAATTAAGTAACTATGTTTAAAGTTACCCACCTGATTTTTTTTCTAGAGACAGAGTCTCACTCTGTTACTCGGAGTAGAGTGCAGTGGCATCATCACAGCTCACAGCAACCTCAAACTCCTGGGCTCAAGTGATCTACCTGCCTCAGCCTCCAGAGTAGCTGAGACTGCAGACACTTGCCACCACACCTAGCTAATTTTTCTGTTTTTTATATAAACAAGATCTTGCTTTGTTGTTCAGGCTAGTCTTGAACTCCTAGCCTCAATCAGTCCTCCCACTTCAGCTTCCCAAAGTGCTAGGATTACAGGCATGAGCCACCACACCTGAATCTCCCAAGTGATATTTTAATTTTTCAAAATTATTTATTTTCCTATACTAATTCTTGTTAAATAATGTTAGCTTTGATAAAATAGAAAAGAATTTTAGAGTATAATTAGCATATCAAAAGGACTGTATCAACCAAATTGGTGTTAAATTATATTCAGTCAGTCATCACATAGTTGACAAATTTTTATTTTGATAGGTTATCCTCATATGAGCCTTTTTGTATGTATATATGCACAAGTGTATGTATTATATTTAGATAGTATGGTTGTATGCACACATATTTACATACACCAAGAATTTTAGCAGTCTGTGAAGATCATTTAAAAACCTCATAAAGTAAAAATTAGTTAATCATTTTAAATTCGATTTCAGAAGACTTTTATTTGGGCATTTCAAGAGCTTTTTTTACATTTGAAAGTACATGATGAATATTAGTAATGATGACTTGTATACAGTCAGAATCTATAGAATACATTTGATTTCAACGGTCAGAAGAGGCTCGGCACCTGTAGCTCAGCTGCTAGGGCGCCAGCCACATAACATCGGGGCTAGCGGGTTCAAACCCAGCCCAAGCCTGCCAAACAACAATTGACAACTACAACAACAACAAAAATAGCTGGGCATTGTGGCAGGCGCCTATAGTTCCAGCTACTTGGGAGGCTGAGGCAAGAGAATCGCTTAAACCCAAGAGCTTGAGGTTGCTATGAGCTGTGATGCCAAGGCACTCTACCAAGGGCAACATAGTGAGACTCTTATCTCAAAAAAAAAAAACAAAAAAACAAAGGTCAGAAGAGAAGAGTTAGCTAAACCTAGCTGTGATACCTCAGTTGGAAATGGAATTCAAAGGTATGCTTTATGGAACAACAAAAAAGTACTGTTGGGGTTTTTTGTGGGGTTTTTTTTAGTGAACATTAACTATTTTCCATGTTTTCCTCCATGTGAGTGAGCTACAAAGTGATCTGATTTTTATAGCAGAACAACTTCTTTCCTTCTCTCATCTTACTACTGACTTTACTGCACAGGTATGAAATGATAGCCTATTGGATCTTCAGTAACTTTTTTTCCTAGATGACTGAAATACAGGTATTTACTCCATTTAAGCCAGGTGTTAAGAAAAGACGATGTAAATACTCAGGGAGGGTATTAACTTGTCCCTTTTGCCTGTTTGGGGTATTTAAAGTGCTATAACTAAACAACCTTCAATTTATGATTCCACAGTAAATTAAATTTGGTATAAAGGGACTTCACACATGGCAGTGGTTAAACATTCATTCTTTTATATTAGAAAGATGAAAATGTTTTGTGGACTGATACATTTTCTTTTATGAATATGAATTATTTATGTATCTTTACTATCAAATACCCTTTTTGAAACTCAGGAAAGACAAAGGTTCAATTACACCACTTTTGTCAATATGCAAACCAGGTATGTGTGTTTGGGTTTTTTTTTTCCCTATTGTCTGGATATGGCAATAGATTATTATTTTTTTAATTGCTGTGAGAACCCATATATGAAAAGAGAGGGGTTAAATTATTTGTGTGTGCCTTTTATGTCTTGAGATTTATATGTGGGAAAGACAACATCTACTTCGAACTCTGTTTTCAAAGAGGGAGAACTATCGATGTGCAGAATGACAAGGTGATGTCTCTTCAAGGCTTCCTGTGGACTGCCTTTGTTTTAGTAAACTCAAGACTAGTTAACTTCAACATAGTTTTGGCCTTATTAGAAGTTTTTGTGCATCATATTGAAACCCACCTCTCACCCCATTATTCTTTTTAGTTGAATAAATAAATTTTACCATACCAAGTAGCCAGAAAGGGGTAATTTGGTTGACCTTGAAGGCAGTAGGTTTGTCTAGCCTGCTGTACTTACTGTCACATCTGATGCTAGGCAGCAGAAACCATTTGAGCCAGGAGTGTGATTTGATAATTCCAGAGATGTTTGCAACATACTTAGACATTTTTTAATGTTTTATATGAATGTTTTACATTTGTGTGATGGCCTTAGATATTAAATTTACCTAGTACTAAAAGATGATCATAAATAATTTTTCAGAACAGCAACAGTCATAACTTATTTTATATACTGGTCCAAAGAGTTTGTTTTAATGTTCTTAAAATAACTGCACCTGAATTGTTTATGTGCCTTAAGTTCTCCAGTACTATTTCAACTCATTTCCAATCTAAATAAAGCTTACCTTAGATAAGATTCATATTTGTTTCCTACAGAGTAAACTTACCCTTCTTACATTTTTTAATGAACACCAACCATGTGGTTGCTTGGCAGAATGAAAATGTTATGGGAGGTTGTTGAGTGTTTGGAGTTTTATTGTATTTTTTGTTTTTATTTTTTGATACCTAGGTGCTGTTTAAGATATTCAGACAAACATTTATCTTACACTGATTAAACTCTTGTAAAATGTCATTTGCAATATCTACATCTAATGTAACGAAAATATATCTGCTTATTTTTGTTCCCTTCTTATGTACTATTTTTTTTCCTCTGCAGGCTTTTTCATTAGACCTTCTTAAAAAACCACTTACTCTTCTTGTCCCCATTACCCTCCCCATAATTTCTTTATTTAAAATTTTGTTGAAAATTTCCAGATCTATCTAAGACAGTGGTTCTCAACCTTCCTAATGCCGCAACCCTTTAATATAGTTCCTGTGGGTCGTGACCCACAGGTTGAGAACCGTTAATCTAAGACAACACAGTTTTAAAATTGAACAAAAGTATAATCTGCTTTACAACTAGTACAGACCTGTGGCAGCCAAAAGTCATTTGCTTTCAATTAGAAGATCCAGAATCTTCACAGTAAAAGAAAAAAAAACTTTGTATTTCATTGTTCTCAATTCAGTTGTAGCACATGTAGTATATTTGTTTAAATATAATTATTGCATAGTTTCATTTTTTAAGTTGTTATATCTAATAAAATGTCTTTTAACCATTATTACTTGACTATATGGTTGTATTAAATTTTGTTTACAAAAAATTTGTTGTTCTGTTTTATTTTAAATATATCCAAGTGGCTGTGCCAAAAATAAATGGGGGAAATACTATAGACAGATAAACAGACAGACACGCACACATGTGTACTTATTAGTATATACACAAAAATAACTGGAACAGTAAAGAAGAAACTAAAAGCATTATGTGAGGAAAGAAAATAGTGGGAGGACAGGTAAAAAGGAAACTTTAATCAAAGTAGCTTTTATTCCACCTGGTGTGCAGGTAGGGTGACTTTCTTGTCTAGGGAAAAATCCACACATGGGCTATGGCAGATAGGGATTTAAAGTGTTAAGGCAGCCAGGATTGGTTTGTCCGTAGCTTTACCTGGGCAGGTAGGTGGGAAAAAGTTAGAGAGGCCTGGATTGGTCTGTTCACTATTTCCTGGAAGGGACATGCTTCCCAGGAAAGGGATCCTTCCTGGGTGGGTTGGTAACCTGATTCTATCATTCCTGTCCCCATAATCTATTATAAGGAGGCTGGGTGATGGGCATGGTGTCTCTTAGGATCATTCCTGTAGGAGGAGGGGGCTGAGTGGACTGCCTGTAAAAAGAAAATGGGAGGGCGGCCCCATATGCCGCGGGTGGCAGGTTCAAACCCAGCCCAGGCCAAACTGCAACAAAAAAATAGCCGGGCGTTGTGGCCGGTGCCTGTAGTCCCAGCTGCTTGGGAGGTTGAGGCAAGAGAATCGCGTAAGCCCAAGAGTTAGAGGTTGCTGTGAGCTGTGTGACATCATGGAACTCTACCTGAGGGCGGTACAGTGAGACTCTGTCTCTACAAAAAAAAAAAAAAAAAGAAAATGGGAGAGGGAAGGTAAGTGACCTTTTCAGGGAATATTTCTGGATTTTCAGTCTGAGCTGGTTGGTATTCAGGAAGGTGAGGATATGAGCAGTTTTCGAGTGACTGGTCAATAAATCAAGAGATGAGGCAGAGAATTGCTGATCTGTAACTGAGAATGAAAAGGATTAAAACTAGTGACTTTATCATCTGTCAAGGTCGATGGGTAGGGGAGAAAGGCCAGAATCGACAGGAGGGGCATCCAGAAGGAAAAAAAGGAAGAAGAAAAATTGAGTTTCTTCAAGGAGAAAGTCTTGGAAGGTGCCCTGTAGCCACAGATCTTTACAGGCTTCAAGGAGGTCATCCCAAGTTTGAATACGTGAGAGTAGCCAGGTATCCTGAGAAAAGTTGTGGAGAAAAGGAAAAAAATCGAGGAGGAATGTTAAACATTTTATTAGAAAGTGGATTCTTCAGGGATCCTGGTGAGTTTTGAGGTGGTGGGGGACAATACTTGTGACTTTCAGTAAGAGTTCTTCAACATTGAAAGTTTTTCTGTAGGACACAGGTTTATTCAGGATGGGTGAATCCAAACTGGGGGTTCCACAAGGTGAACAGCCGTAGGGGGGCTTCCACTAGAAAAATTGCCGCGAGTTCTGAGGTCGTAATTATCCAGGGAGTGCTCTGATCCTCCAGGAACCATCAATCTTCAACAGCTTCTGTGTCTTACATTGCGATGCCTGGTGGTGCCTGGGCTGCGACTGCAAAGCGCTTTTCTGTCAGGTTCATTCCCTGCTGGTTCCCTGCTAGGCGCTGAAGCTAAGGGATACAGGAGAGAGTGCAGCTTTTTGTCCCATCACTCCCAGATCCAGCCTTACTGTTGTAACAGAGGATGACAAAAATAAATTTTTGAAGAGACATAAAAACATGTCATAGAAGCCCATACAATGTTTAGATCAGCGGTTCTCAACCTGTGGGTCGTGACCTATATTAAAGGGTTGCGGCATTAGGAAAGTTGAGAACCACTGTCTTAGATGGTTATAAAAATTTTGGTGCCATCAAAATAAAGTGGCAAGTTAGAGTGCTTTTTAAATAGTAAATGTTAAAATGCTTTCATTTGACTGAATTCTTCTGTAGCTGCATCTTAAGTGCACAGGCTTCATCACACCTGATTCCAACAGTGCTCTGCCAGGGAGCCTTTTATGTCTCAGTCTTACCTTCCCTGTTTAGGGAAATGCAGCTATATATTAATACTCACCTTACAGCAGGCGTCCTCAAACTTTTTAAATGGGGGGCCAATTCACTGTCCCTCAGACCGTTGGAGGGCCGGACTATAGTTTAAAAAAAAAAAAAAAAACTGAACAAATTTTATGCACACTGCACATATCTTATTTTGAAGTAAACAACAAAATGGGAACAAATACAATTCACACCGCTTCATGCGGCCTGTGGGCCACAGTTTGAGGACGCCTGCTTTACAGGCTTCTTGTAAGGAGGTGAAATTATGCAATGTATACTGAAGGGTGAACATGGTCCTGGCACAGAAAAGCAGCCCATAAATGTTAGGGTTTTTTTGAGACAGTCTCACTTTGTCACCCTTGGTAGAGTACTGTGGCATCACAGCTCACAGCAACCTCCAACTCCTGGGCTCAAGCAATTCTCTTGCCTCAGCCTCCCATGTAGCTAGGACAACAAATGCCTGCCACAATGCTGGCTATTTTTTTGTTGCACTTGTCGTTGTTTAGCAGGCCCAGGCTGGGTTTGAACCCGCCACCCCTGGTGTATGTGGCTGGCACCCTAACCACTGAGTTACGGGTGCTGAGCCCACAAATGTTAGCTTAAGATACTCAGATGAGCGTCTATCTCACACTGTTGCTTCCTTCTCTATGCACTGACTTGAGCCGCTGACAAAATGCAATGTGAGCTAACCCTACTGGAATTAGGTGATATCTCAAAGTGGTTTCAATTTGCATTTTTCTGGTGATTAAAGATAATGAGCATTTTTCATGTGCTTTTTTTTTTGGCCATTCACCTGTTATCTTCAGAGATGCTTCTGTTCAAATCTCTTGCCCACAAAGAAATGGGGTTTGTTCTTATTGATTAACTTGTAAATTCTAGTTATCAGACCTTTATCAGAATCATAACCTGCAAAAATCTTCTCCCATTCTGAAGGCTGTCTATTTGCTTTACCTCCAGTGCCCTTAGCTGTGCAGAAGCTTTTTAGCTTGATCAGATTGCAGTAATAATAATTTTGGTGTTGCTTCAATTGCCAGGGGGCAGAGGGTCCTCCTAATAAAATATTTTCCCAGGCCATTATCTTCAAGCGTTTTCCCTGCACTCTCTTCTACTATTTTTATGGTTGCATGTCTTAAGTTTAAGTCTTTTATCTAGTGAGAATCAATTTTTGTTAGTGCTGAAAGGTGAGGGTCCAGTTTGTCTTCTACAGGTTGCCAGCCAGTTCACCCAGCACTATAACTCTAGCAAGATTAGCCCACATCATAAAATCCCCAAACTGCAGATGTTGGCATGAATGTGGAGAGAAGGGAACACTTCACACTGTTGGTGGAATTGCAAACTAATATAGCCTTTTTGGAAAAAAGTTTGGAGAATTCTAAAGGAACTATAAGTTGACCCACCATTTGATCCTGCAATTCCATTACTAGGTATCTACTGAGATGAACAAAAATCATTTTACCACAAAGACATTTGCACCAGAATGTTTACTGCAGTCCATTTCATAATTGCCAAGTCACGGAAGCAGCCCAAATGCCCATCAATCAACCCATGACTGGATTAATAAATTGTGGTATTATTTATGTGAGCTGGAACATAGCTCTGCACCTGTGGCTGAAGTGGCTAAGGCGCTAGCCACATACACCTGAGCTGGCAGGTTTGAATCCAGCCTGGACCTGCCAAACAACAATGGTGGCTCTAACCAAAAAATAGCCGGGCGTCGTGGCAGGCGCCTGTAGTCCCAGTTACTTGGGAGGCAGAGGCTGGAGAATCACTTGAGTCCAGGAGTTGGAGGTTTCTGTGAGCTGTGATGCCACAGCACTCTACCCAGGGCAACAACTTGAGGCTCTGTCTCAAAAAAACAAAACAAAACAAATTGTGGTATATGTATACCATGGAATACTATACAGCCATAAAAAGATGGAGACTTTACATCTTTTATGTTTACCTGGATGGAGCTGGAACATATTCTTAGTAAAATATCTCAAGAATGGGGGAAAAAGTGTCCAGTGTACTCAATACTATTATGAAACCAATATATAATCACTTATACATTCATACAAATGATAAAATACAAATCCAGTCCAGAGAGGAGGGGAGAGAAGGGAGGGGGGAGGGTAAATGGAAGGAAGGGTATTTGATGGAATCTCACCCAATGTGCACTATGCAAGGGTACATTTCAAAACAACTAAGAGTACATTATAAATGTCTCATACAAAAAATAAGTGAGGTGATGGGCTATTAATCTGTTTGATTTAAGCATTCCACATTGTATATCAAATCATCACATTATACCCCATGAATGTATCCATTTATGATTTAATAAAAATTAAGGTAAAAAAATTATAAAAATAAATTAATCTTTAAAAAATGCAATGTGCAAAGGCAGGGAAGGTATTGAAAGAATTAAAAATATTAATTAGGGTGGAGCCTATGTCTCAGTGAGTAGGGCACCGACCCCATATACCCAGAGTGGCGTGTTCCAACCCGGCCCCAGCCAAACTGCAACAAAAAATAGCTGGGCGTTGTGGCAGGCGCCTGTAGTCCCAGCTATTTGGGACGCTGAGGCAAGAGAATCACCTAAGCCCAAGAGCTGCAGGTTGCTGTGAGCTGTGATGCCACAACACTCTAACAAGGGCAACAAAGTGAGACTGTGTCTCCAAAAATATATATATATGTTGATTACCGGGCAGCGCCTGTGGCTCAAGGAGTAGGGTGCCAGCCCCATATGCCAAGGGTGGTGGGTTCAAACCCAGCTCTGGCCAAAAAAACTGCAAAAAGAAAAAAAAATTATATATATATAATTATATACATATAAATTATATATTATATATATAATTAATATATATATTATATCTATATTCTGGCTTGGCACCTGTGACCCAAGCAGGTAAAGCGCCAGCCACATACACCTGAGCTGGCAAGTTTGAATCCAGCCCGGGCCCACCAAACAACAATGATGGTTGCAACCAAAAAATAGCCGGACGTTGTAATAGCAGGTGCCTGCAATCCCAACTACTTGGGAGGCAGAGGCAGGCGAATCACTTGAGTTGGAGGTTGCTGTGAGCTGTGATGCCATAGCACTCTACTCAGGGTGACAGCTTGAGGCTCTGTCTCAAAAAAAAAAAAAAAAATTCATTAGCTTATATTTGGAAAACCATGGACAATGGGTAAGTAGGAGCCTCTTGTACTTTAAATTTTCTCTTTAACTAAAATCACCTGCTCTCCTAATAGAATAAGGGGGGGAAATGGGCTATCCCTGCCTTCTGCTTCTCTACTATTTATTAACTGGTAACAGAGACAGAAAATCAGAAGGTATGGTTAAATCTTACTGCATTATCATATTTTTTATTTTCCATACTTTATAATGTTTTGCCACCCATTGGAGGCCTTGCTGACTGGATGCCTCTCCCAGGGCTAGCTAATTCCCAGAGACACCAGTAGACTACTTGTCAGTGAGCTTGCCTTTCACATATAAACTGACAAATCCAAGTCCAAATCTTCAACCACCTCCTTTATCTAACTCTTCACAGATCAAGTCATCATTTTCCCTGCCCAAATTCAATTCAGGACCAAGTACTAGGCAACTAGAGACGGCCCCCATACCCCAATGTCTGCAAGAATTATTCACATTAGCCAATCCTGAACTGTTCACCTTGCCCTGCCTTTCCTGGGGAAACCACAGTATAAGCTGTGACTATGCTTTCCCCTCACTCCTTTCTGCTTCCTGACCAACAGTGATTCTTCCCCTGTGATCCTTCCTGTCATATGCAGGCAATTTTTGAATAACATTAACCTTTTCTTTCAATGGTATGGACCTCTCCGTATCACCCAGCGACCTCTCTATAAATTGACATTCAGGCACAAATCACTTGTTCATTGTGTATATACTACAGAGATACTTAATGTTCTAAGTGTCAATTCTGGTTTTTATGGCTATGCCAAAGTCTGTTAAAAATAGACCTTAAGGTGGTGCCTGTGGCTCAAAGGGGTAGGGCACCAACCCCATATGCTAGTGGTGGTGGGTTTAAACCCAGCCTCAGCCAAAAACTGCAAGGAAAAAAAAAAAAAAAAAAAAAAAAAGACCTTAAGGGCGGCTCCTGTGGCTCAGTGAGTAGGGTGCCGGCCCCATATACCAAGGGTGGAGGGTTCAAACCCAGCCCCGGCCAAATTGCAACAAAAAAATAGCCGGGCGTTGTGGCGAGCGCCTGTAGTCCCAGCTATTCGGGAGGCTGAGGCAAGAGATCGCCTAAGCCCGAGAGCTAGAGATTGCTGTGAGCTGTGACTACGGCACTCTACCTAGGGCAACAAGGTGAGACTCTGTCTCTAAAAAAAAAAAAACAAAAAACGTAGTAGTCCATATTTGCATACTCCAGCTGAAGTCCTAAAGGAAGAATTTGTACTAAAAAAACAAGGCTTTGTGTACTTACATTTATTTTGATAAAATGTGATAAATCTCTCAATGGAAGAACAGAGGATTTATTTTTTTTGAAACAGTCTCACTCTGACACCCTGGGTGGAGTATCATGTTGTCATAACTCACAGCAACCTCTTGTCTCAGCCTCTCAAGTAGCTGAGACTACAGGTGCCTGCCACAATGCACAGCTAGTTTTTCTATTTTTAGCAGAGATGGGGTCTCCCTCTTGCTCAGAATAGTCTCTTAACTCTTGAGCTCAGCCTGAGTCCTCCCAGGGGCGACAAAGTGAGATTATTTTGTCTCCAAAATAATTTAAAATTAAAAGTGAAATTATTTTGTCTCCAAAAATAATTTAAAAATAAAAAAAGATAATAAAGTTAGTCAAGAAAGTTTCAGGAATGCTGACACTGACCCAAGAATAGGAGCCCAGTGGTTGGGAGTAGGTGGGTTGTTTATGCTAGAAGCTGGTGTCCAACACCAACAGCTTGAGGGGCTCAAAAGAAGTAAAAGGAAAAGTAGTACAGAGTTCTGCAACTGTAGCCAAGACAGAAGAAATGTAATCAATAGCATCAAAGTTAAAGGGAAGTTAAATAAGATAAGGACTTCAGGTTTCTCAACCAAGATGTAATTGGTGATCTGGCAAGTGAAGTTTCAGTTGGGTTATTTGAGTATATAAGCCAGACTGCAGACATTTGTCTTCCTTGAGGACAAGGAATGCCATATTCATTTTTTGCAACCCTAGAAGAAAACATTTTTCCTGGTTAGTATTAAGAGCTCCAAGTTAGTCAAGTAAATAAATGAATTAAATTACTTCAAGCTGTTATTAACTACCATTGGTGACTAAGCACCATTGCCAAGCTCTGTGCTAAGTGCTTTTACCTTCTAACTTAATCCTCATTGCAAACTTATATAGGGAGAGATGATACTTAGGCACAGAAAGGTTAACTATTTGGCCCCCAGACACACAGGTAGTAAGTTTTTTTTTGTTTGTTTTGTTTTGTTTTTTTCGAGACAGAGTCTCATTTATCGCCCTCGGTAGAGTGCTATGGCATCATGCTCACAGCAACCTCAAACTCTGAGCGCAAGTACTTCTCTTGCCTCAGCCTCCCAAGTAGCTAGGACTACTGTAGGTGTGCACCACAAGGCTCAGCTAATTTTTCTATTTTTAGTAGAGAAAGGCTCTCTCTCTTACCCAGGCTAGTCTCAGAACTCCTGAGTTCAAGCAAGCCACTCACCCTCACTCAGAACCCCTGAGTTCAAGCAATCCACTCACCCTCACTCAGAACTCCTGAGCTCAGACAATCCACTCACCCTCACTCAGAACCCCTGAGCTCAGACAATCCACTCACCTTCAGCCTCCCGGGGTGCTAGGATTATAGGCCTGAGCCACAGCACCTGGCCTGGTAGGAAGTTTTAAAGCTAGCACTGGAACACAGTTCTGACTTCAAAACCATATTTTCACATTATGTTGCCATCAACCCTTTTTAAAATGTAACAACTAGGATTTTCAGAAAACCAGGTTTAGTTAAATCCTAACTTGATGATTAGGGATATCATAATGGTTCCCAAGAGATTTTTCTTGGTGGGAGGAGGGGTTGCTACATGCGCTATTCCAGTGTGAGTACCAGATGCCAATATGGGATTAAACATGCAAGGATTTTAGTAAAAACGTGCGAGGAAATGCCCTATGATGGAAAACGTAGAGGAAGAGAGACAGGCTAAGAGAGCCATTAGATTTCAAAAACAAGTGAAGAAGGAGGAAGTTGGGTAGAAGCATCCTGTGTTGCCAGGTGGTCTAATGAAGGTTGGACAAAGTAGATGCGGAGTCCTAGAGCCAAAATTCACCAACAGAAGGAGCCTGTGTCTCCCAGAAACAAGTGTGCTTAGTATTCCTACACACCTAGGAGCAGCCAGTGGGTGGTGTGGTCTTAGCACAAATACAAAATGAATGTCTCGGGTTTTTTCCTTCCTCCCTCCCTTCCTTCCTCCCTTCCTCCCTCCTTCCCTTCTTTCCTCCCTCCCTCCCTCCTTCCTTCTTTCCTTCCTTCCTTTTTGAGATAGAATCTAACTTTGTTGCCCTCGGTAGAGTGCTAATAGCATCATAGCTCACAGCAACCTCAAACTCTTGGGCTCAAGCAATTCTCTTGCCTCAGACTCCCAAATAGCTGAGACTACAGGCACCCCATTATTTTTATAGACAAGGTCTCACTCTGGCTCAGGCTGGTCTTGATCCTGAGAGCTTGCCTCGTCCTCCCAAGTGCTAGGATTACAGGCGTGAGCCACCGCCCCTGGCTCTTGATTAACTTTAATAAAAGTTGCTTTTCAGGAGGTGCCTGTGGCTCAGTGAGTAGGGCGCCAGCCCCACATACCGAGGGTGGCGGGTTCAAACCTGGCCCCTGCTGAACTGCAAGAAAAAAACAGCCAGGCGTTGTGGCAGACGCCTGTAGTCCCAGCTACTTGGGAGGCTGAGGCAAGAGAATCACTTAAGTCCAGGAGTTGGAGGTTGCTGTGAGCTGTGCAACACCATAGCACTCTACCAAGGGCAAAACAAAAAGTGACACTCTGTCTCTATTAAAAAAAAAAAAAAAAATAGCCAGGCGTTGTCCTGGGCTCCTGTAGTCCCAGCTACTAGGGAGGCTGATGCAAGAGAATTGCCTAAGCCCAGGAGTTGGAGGTTGCTGTGAGCTGTGATGCCACAGCACTCTACTGAGGGCAACAAAGTGAGACTCTGTCTCAAAAAAAAAAAAAAAGAAAGAAAAAAGTTGCTTTTCATTTCACTAATATTGTACATGTAACATCCTCTCTCACCCCCACATAACTCCCTCACGTTTACACACCGACCGAAGAGCAATCTAAACAACCCTTTCCCAGTTAGGAAGAGTCTGTAAGAAAAACCAGGCACAGGGTGGCACCTGTGGCTCAGTGGGTAGGACATATACCGAGGGTGGTGGGTTCAAACCCGGCCCCGGCCAAACTGCAACAACAAAAAAATAGCTGGGCATATGGCTGGTGCCTGTAGTCTCAGCTATTCAGGAGACTGAGGCAAGAAGATCACCTAAGCCCAGGAGTTGGAGGTTGCTGTGAGCTATGACACTACAGCACTCTACCGAGGGTGACAAAGTGAGGCTCTGTCTCAAAAAAAAAAAAGAAAAAAGAAAAACCAGGCACAGTAGTGCATGCCTATAGTCCCTGCTACTCCAGAGGCTGAGGTGGGAAGATCCCTTGATCCAAAGAGAGACCTTGGTCTCATATAAACACAACTGTCTAAAATTAAAAGTTAGTTAAATTAAAATTTCAAAGGTTTTGTCCATTTTTATGAGTCTACTTTAAACTGTAATATCTCAGTGAATATTTATTCAATTTAATCGAAATAAGTGCCATTTGAATCAGTGCGCTTTTGCCAACGTAACACAAGTTGATTAATTTCGTTGGCATAAAAATTGGGTGCTCAGGATTCAATGAAGTCAATGAAGGCCGTTTTTGCTAGGTCCTGATTGGCAAAGGTTCTACCGGTGAGAAAGTTATCGAAGTGCTTGAAAGGATGGCAGTTGGTTGGCGAGAGGTCTGGGGAGTATGGTGGGTGGGGCAGAACTTCGATGCTCAATTCCTTTAATTTTCGGACGGTGATTTGTGAGACGTGCGGCCGGGCGTTGTCGTGGAGCAGGATCGAACCTCTTCTGTTGACCAGTGCTGGCTGCTGCTGACGCAATTTTTGGTACATTTCATCCATTTCCTCACAATAGGACTCTGCTGTGATGGTTTGGCCTGGTTGCAGAAAGTTATAGTGAATCACACCAGCCGCTGACCACCATACAGTAACC
>CAUYPK010087295.1:0-35510 GCA_963574355.1 Loris lydekkerianus | reverse complement strand
AGGAATGGAAGAAAAAGTATCCAATGTACTCAGCCTTACTATGAAGCTAAACTATAGCTTTCACATGAAGGCTATAACCCAACTATACCACAAGACTATGGGGAAAGGACCAAGGAAGGGGAAGGGAGGGGGGAGGTTTGGGTGGAGAGAGGGTAATGGGTCAGGCCACATCTATGGTGCATATTTTTACCTATAATAAAAAAAAAAAAGAAAAAAAAGAAAAATAAAAAGCGTTTTCTATGTCTAATTTTTAAAATAGCAATAGCCTTGTCTGTTTTCCTACATCTTCAGTGTTCTAACAGGTTCAAGGAGAAGCAAATCCACTAAAGATTTACACAATGCCCCTGAATTGTACGTATTTAAGTGCAAGTGCTTTGCAAACAGTATTAGGACCACTAGTATCTAGAGATCACTCAGTGTAACTTTTTGAATCGAAGTATTAATGACTGTTACAAATTAAACATAAAGAAAACAAGTTCTAAATGTATTATATTTATTTTAACATAGTCACAATACAACCAAACTAATTTTAATTCCTCTTTGGGCTTAGTAACAAATTTAGGGGAAGAAATCTTATACTGCTGCTGACCTGAAGCCCAAGTGTAAATATAACTTCATGTATTCAAAAATATTTAGCTCCAGACACAGTACTAATTGCTACCGACAGAGTGACGTGTAAGAAAGGAACTTACACCCCTCAGAGTTTACAAGTGATGCTAGATTATTTTGTCATAGGTGTATATTTCCATAATCAACTTTGCTCTCCTGTGACAGTAATTTTCTGAATTTGAAAGTTGACTCCAGTTTTTATTATTATCTTTGGCATAATTCCAGTGTAATAGGAAAATCTAGAAAATTAAATAAAGTTCAAAATCTTAATGAATATCTAAAAAAATTATGATTTTCAGCAAGATTGGAGATATTTCGGGTAGAAAAGCCTATAATAAGTATATTATAAAAGAGCCATTCTAAGTACTCTCAATACTAATTAAATTTAGAAATTGATAATATGCTTATTATGTCAGTCAATACATTTACTATTGTAGAATAAAGATTATGAATGAAGAAAATAAGCCTCCCATATTTATCCTATTTTGAATTTTTTAAATTCTTGTTTGTTTTCTTCTAGAAACTGGGTTTCTTGAAATGAAAGAAAAGGATGTAATATACTGTTACTGCTATCTTCGCCAAATGGATAGAACTCCCCCATCTCCATCAACACTGCCAACAAAGAATAACTCTCAGTAACTCATTTTGTAAAAGTAAAAAGTTGAGAGTCAAGTATTTCTATTTCTATTGACAGCTGAACCCCACTGCCTCATTTTATGAATTACAAAACAAATCACTCACTAATACTTTCTATTTACATGCTGCCTTTCTTCTGAGAAGCCAAAAAGATTTAATTTCTTTCTACTTCGGTTTTTTCAAAAGGTTAAAAAAAGATCACGATGCCAGCCATCACCCCATGATGTTAGGAATGAAAGCCTTTAAACTACTTCCATCACTTCTGATAAATAATGCTACATATAAAATACTATTATTAACTACACATGGATCCCAAGATGTCCGTCATTAAAGAATAACTTTAAAACCTACAAATCTTCACTGTGGTACTGAACAGAAACAGTATTTGATTAGAAAGCAGGCATGCATTTTGAAACTTCAAATCTGAAATGTCAGGTAGTTGTAACGCATTTATTTGGGACACAGATGCAGGAAGGAAAAACGTGCATTCCACTTACCACCACTGAATACTTCCTTGTCACTGCCTATTCTATTTTTTTAATGCATTGAATTGTTCTTTGGGTAAACTGTCCATTTAAATGGTTGCCATGTTTTAAACAATTTTGAAAATGTGATGAGATGGCCGTTCCTCGTGGCGTCTAGGTCCAGCTGATTCTGATGGCTTAAGTGAACTCAGAGGTGGGGGGAGGCATTGTAAAAAGTAACACCATTCACAGGAAACCACAGTCACCACTTTTCCTTCACCCCTTTATTTCAATTTAATACATTTTTGGTATATTCAGTATTCCCAATGAGGAAGAGCTTCCCTCATTGAAATATTTATTGAAATGCCCTATGAAACTTTCCTTTTTGGGGCTACTAAAAATTCATCAGTTGATGTGGTCTCTCTTAACATGAACATCATAGTTCATGGAAGAGCATTTGTTCACATTTCCCTTTCTCCTTTGCTTTTCGGAAATTTTTATAACCTCTAAGGCGTAACAACAGTGAAATAATTGTTTTTATTCATCAAAATTAAAATGTCTACTCTTGTTAAGAAAATAATTTAGGCCATGCTTTTTATCATTGTTTCAGATTTTTAAATTTTCTTTCATGTTGAAAAAAAGAAACTGCTTGCAAAAGATGTAAGTAGCTGTTTTATTACCAAGAGATATGGTGTTTAAACAAAGCCTTATATCTCATTGTAGCTATAACGCGGAGCCATCCCACCTCACTGATTTATAAATATCAAGAGTCTATTTACTTTGCTATTCATCATTATAATTCTCTCTGTTAAAATATTTGGTGGCTCTTTTGTGACATTTGAATTGAATTCATAGCTTTAGAGTCACACACATCTGATTATGATAATTAAGACACACACATCTTTTATTTTGTTTTGATGCTAATTTAATCTTAACCTGTATTGAAAGATTGATTTTCTGCTCTACAGATTGAAGTGGAAGTTGTGGACTTTGAAATAGAACAAAGCACTCCTTAGTCTGTGATGCAGACTCTGCTTCTTCTACTAATCACCAGCTGCTCTGTTTGCTGTGACACCGAAAGGGATGTGGGAAAGGCACAGGTTTGGTTACTGAGCTAGGTCAGGTTCTAACCTCTCTCCTGGCTGATGGCGCTGTGTCTCTAGCTAACACTACCGGGAACTGAGTCACCTCTCTGGGGTAAGCGTTCATGTGCTCGTTCTCTTTCATGGGTCGTTCAGAGAAATTTAACAGGTATCTTCTCACTTCAGGTTTTCCTGATTTGGGGGATCCAGTTTTGCTAAACCTAATTCCTACATCTGTCCACACTTTCCCAGACAGTGCTGGTGGCCAATCATTCTTCCTGATCTCTTTTTGAGTAAGAAGAGGCCGCGGTGATTGACCATGTTGACTCCACCGAGTGGTTTTTATTATATTCAGGATCTACTGGAGTAATGGCTTTAAGAGGACAATATTCTTGGAACCAAAAATTGATTTTTCAAATTTTTACTGAGCACTAATCACGTGGAAGGGACTGCTGGAGTTGCTGGTTAAATAGTACAAACCATTTTCCCCTCAGGAAGTGAAAAGGCCTACAGGAAAAACTGAAGAGGGCCAGCATAAGGGTTTGGAAGTGGTTGGTGTGTTTAAGAGGCTGATGGTGGTGATGGTGCTGTTTCAACTACGAATGTTGATGAAAGTCCTGCTGGGAAGAGATTATAGGAGCAGAGGACAAAAGAAGATAAAGGCTTAATCTATAGGAATATTTGAAATGGGGGAAGAGAAAAAGATTCCTGACAGAAAAACAAGTGCAAAGTCGCTGAGATAGGCTGATGCCAGCTTGTTTAAGAAGCTTAATAAAATGTGGAAATAGTCCCTGTTTGATTTTATCTGTTTGCTTTAATTCAAATGTAAGGTGTTTAACCATGAGCATTCACACTGTTCCACAATATTTAGGCCATGTCAGTCTTAAACTATTGTGGATTTCTTAGCTCAGGTTAAAAATAATAATAATAACATATAAATAAATATATATATTATATTATATATATAGCTCCCCCCCCAAAAAAAAAAAAAAATATATATATATATATATATGTCAAAGACAAAAATACCATAGACTGGTTTAAACAAACAAACAAAAAATATTTATTTCTCACAGTTCTGCAGGCTGGAACATCTGTAGCTCAAGGTGACAGCAGGTTTGACACCTGCTGATGTCCTGCTTCCCGGCCTGTAGACAGATGCCTCCCCTCTGCATCCTTTCACAACTGAGACAGACAGTGTCTCTCTTGTGTATCGATTTACTAGAGCACTAATCCCATTCTTGATGGCTCCACTCTCATATCCTCATTACCTCCCAAAGATACCACTTCCCAATACCATTGCCTTGGGGATCAGGGTTTCAATGTATGAATCTCAGGTAAACACAAACATTTGGTCAATAGCATGACATAATGAAACTCCTTGAGCACCTTCCTGAAGTCATTAATATTCATACCGAACCACATTGTGTAATAAACTGTTATTTCCAGTATGTAGGAACTCATATCATATTTGTAAAATATTTCTAATGCACCGGGCCTGTTAGCTCACACCTGTGAGGAGGAGCACTATGGGAGGCTGAGGAGAGTGGATTCCCTAAGCTCAGGAGTTCGAGACCAGCCTGAGCAAGAGCAAGACGCAGTCTCTAAAACTTGCCAGGCATTGTGCTGACACCTTTAGTCCCAGCTACTTGGAAGGCTGAGGCAAGAGAATTGCTTGAATCCAAGAGTTTGAGGTTGAGCTATGACCCCATGGCACTCTACTGAGGGCACACTGTGAAACTCGGTCTCGAAAAAAAATTAAATATTATTAATATTCTAATTAAATATAATAATAATAATAATTCTAATGCATTGGCATATTGCCTGTTAGATGAAAATCAAATCCATTTATTAGCACTAGAGTATTTGTTTTATGAGGATGAGTAATTTGACCATTTCTTTCTTCAAATATTCATAAGTGAATTTACTTTGAATTTTCTGGACATTGCCACAGGCCCAGTAATCTTCACCAGCAAGTACTTGGCAATATCCACCTTTTATAGAGAGCTTACCAATTTTAAGGCAGTGTAAAAGGCATGGTACATATTATTTTCATCTTAATATTAGTTTGGCTTTAACCTCTTCTAAAGAGAGGAAAACGAGGTTTTGAATTATGCCTTTCTTGCTGAAGGTCAAAATAGTTAGTAATGGGAAAAATTATAGTGTTTAAGAAGAGTCTTGGATGACATTGTACACAAACGAAGCACTTGTTTAAAGAATTGAAAAAGATGGAAAGGGAATTAAAGTGATAGTCCAAAAAATTAATTGAAGAAACAATTTGGATCACATAGGGTTAGAGGGCTTGCATCATTTAATTTTCAGGGCTTTTTTCCTTTTGATTGTTTTTATCTGTCTTTGATTGAGTCTTGGAATGGAGAAGGTAACAGACATTGGCTATAATTTGGCTTTGACATTAATAAGTCTTGCAACTTCAGGCAACCTCTCTGAGGCTCACTCAGATGCACCATGTGTAAAATGGCAATAATTACAACGATATTGTGGGTGATTAAGGGATAAATGAAAAAATGCATGGACCTTAGCAAGAACACATTAAGAATTCAGCAAAAGAGTAGATAATACTTTTCTTAGCAGAAATGAATGTAGAATTTCAATCAGAAGTGGCTCTCTCTGAAGCCTAAGGATGAGCCATCACACACAATGACACTTAGATTATTTTCCACGCAGTTCACGGAGATTTTTTGGTTTCATACACAAATGTCTATTTTTGTACTGTTTCCATTCTTTACTTTTTTTTTTTTTATGTCTTTTACAGAAAAGCAAGGGATAGCAACTCCAAATAGGTGTTTTATTAAGAGACCAAGACTGTTTACTGCAGCGCCTTGAAAGAATGCTCTCTTTTCATTTTTAATGTCGTGTGAAGAAAACATTCAAAAATCTATTCCCTTGGGCAGTTTCAATTTATCAGAATTTCTGGAGGCATTTTAAGGTGAAAACTTCAATACTGTGTGTTTCCCTTAAAAGAAAGTGGTGAGGAGCAAAGGGACTAGATTTTACCATTTGTACTTGCTAAGACACCTATGGAGAAATAATTCTCGCCACCGTTGCATATAGCTTACAGTTTTTACAAATATAACTTCTGACAATGATTTTTTTTTGTGGCCTATATTCACAATTTGTAGTTACATTTTGAGGACACAGTAACCATTTACAAGTTGTGCCAAAGGAGGGTGGAAATGAGGCAGATGACCGCCAAAGTCCATTACGAGTCTTGTAAGGAGCTGTCCTACCCAAGGCTTTACTATCCAGGATTAAGTAAAAATAAAATATCTGTATTTCTGGGCAGCGCCTATGGCTCAGTGAGTAGGGCGCTGGCCCCATATACTGAGAGTGGTGGGTTCAAACCCGGCCCCAGTCAAACTGCAACCAAAAGAAAAATAGCCGGGCATTGTGGCAGGCCAGCTACTCAGGAGGCTGAGGCAAGAGAATTGCCTAAGCCCAGGAGTTGGAGGTTGCTGTGAGTTGTGATGCCACCACACTCTACTGAGGGTGACAAAGTGAGACTCTGTCTCAAACAAACAAACAAAAAAAACTGTATTTCATACCATGTTTTTTAACAACAAAAAAAATTTGGGAAAAAATCACTTGACTTATTTTAATACAGAATTATATAAAACCATGTTCCTAACAAGTTTTTCACTCTTTCAAATGTCTTTCACAGTTTATAAACTTCTCGCATAGAAACTTAGAATTAACTTCAGCTTAAATATGTTGATTTTAAATATTTTCCACAGCGTGACTATCATTCACATTAAACTTAAGTGGTCTTCTATTATACAATTCAGATTAAATGGGTATTTTATTAAAATAAGTTAATTTTGTAAGTTCTAATTTAAGCAATGCATACATTTAAAGTTAATCCATGAAAACATGAGCCTTTTTTGATAAACCCAAGAGTTTGTATGTGTGGTTATGAGTTTTATATGTTTTTCTTTGTGATTTCTTTCTTTCTCTCTTTCTTTCTTTCTTTCTTTCTTTCTTTTTTTTTTTTTTTTCATGTATATACTATAGAAAAGTAGGAATCCACCAGAGACCTTAAAACACATGGGGATAGTCTAAGATAGGACTTTTGGCAACCTCAACGTGCTGTTGATTTAAATGAAGAAATTTGAAATAGAAGGAGATTTTCGTATTAAATTTCAAGGTCTAGTTATCTCATTCTTGGGCAATAAAAGAACATACCAAAAATGACAAATAAGAAAAAATACTTTCAAATCTTATCAATAGAGAATGAAGAAGATGCTCTTTATTTTCAACAAATTATTGGGTAGTTAATTCTCAGTTACCTGTGAGAACTAGCTGGTATACAGTTAACCAAGCACTCATATGCTTCTAGTGAGTTACCCATGTCAGACGTTTGGACCTGCATGCCCATGTGTTTAAAAAATCAAATTCACCCTCCCTCATACCATTTTTTCTTTCCCTCCTCCCATTCCCTCTCACTTTTGTTATATTTGAATATTCTTGTGTTTTTGTTTAATGAGGACATGTAGTTGTTTATCTGTTGGTTTCATATTAGTATTGGTACAATGGATACTTGCTTTTCCATTCCTGTGATCTTTTACTAAGAAAAATGTGCTTCAGCTCCATCCAGGTTAATACAAAAGGTGTAAAGTCGAATGTGCATGATGTAAGGGTATACAGCACAACCCCTGAGTGAAGGGTTCAATTACAACTAGAACATTACAGCTAGAGAGAGAGTTTTAGAAAAGAAAACTATATAACCTAAACGTTTGTACCCACATATCAATCTGAAAGAAAAAAAGAAAAAAATCAAATTTTAAATTTTAGTATTTCTTAATTACGTATTTATAAGAAATTATATACACAGAGATAGCAGAGAAAGAAGCTTAGTGTCTGAAATCAACTAAAATTCTCAGTGTCATAAATTAGTGTTTAAAACATATTAATATTGGGCAGCGCCTGTGGCTCAAAGGAGTAGGGTACCGGCCCTATATGCCAGAGGTGGCGGGTTCAAACCCAGCCCTGACCAAAAACTGCAAAACCAAAACCAAAACAAAAACAAAAACAAATAAACTAAAAACCCATATTAATATTTTACGTTGAGTAGAGACTTTTTTAAAGTTTTCACTTTTACACTTTATTCTCTTATTTTGTTTCAGAATATTGGTGGAAAAATTGCCAAATAGAGACAATTTTACACTTTTAATATCACTTAAAACATTTTTTTTTTTTTTTTGAGCCAGAGTCTCATTATGTTGCCCTCAGTAGAGTGCTGTAATGTCACAGCTCACAGCAATCTCAAACTCTTGGGCTTAAGCGATTCTCTTGCCTCAGCCTCCCATACTTAAAACATATTGAAGATAAAGTTATAATCAGATTTGAGAGAATTCTGAATACCTGAGGAACACAGTTTGAAATCTTTGTTCTAGTTCAGGGCTATCAAAATCTCAATGAAAGAGAGAGAGAGAGAGAGAGAGAGAGAGAGAGCAAGCAACAGAGACAGAGATATGTATTCAAAAATACTTATCAGAAACTTAACAAGAATTGTAATTCCCTGACATTTACTTCAGCTTTAAACAAAATTAATCTCACTTTGCCTTAGTTCAGTAATTCTTAACTAGTATTATTTTGACCCCCATGGGACATTTGACAGTGTGTGGAGACATATTTTATCCTCAAAACTGTAAGGGTATGGTGCTATAGGTGTGGTGAATAAATTATTAAACATCCTGCAATACTCAGGACAGTCTCCACAATCAAGAATTTTCTGTTCAAAATGTCAATGATCCCAAGGCTTAAAAACCCAGCATGAGGCCACCAATGTTAAGTTAAAAATTTATATGTCATTGTTATTCCACACTGGGAACTATATAGAAAAATCTTATTTTAATACACATTATTTAAATAGGAACTTGAAATAATACTAAAAACTACATAATATTTGAGACCTAAATGTCTTAAAATGACAGAAAGAGCATAGAGCACAGATGCTTCAAAGTTTTTAAGAGGGCTTGGAATAATTTCCACACAGCCGTGGCTTCTAATGGTAATGCTGTGGTTTGAGAGACAGAAAAAATAACACATAATGCTCCTGTCCTTCCATAATATTTGTCATTTTGCATGACAACTGACATGCAGTTTCCAGAAGCTCTGCCCTAAAGCAAGGTTGTGAACCTCCACACACTCTAGCATTTTGTATTTCCAGAGGTTATGACTTGGATGGATTGTATCAGGAACATCATTTACTCTGATTATTTTCTTAAAAAATTATCTAGATTATCAGAAAAAAATCTTCTGTGACATTGGATTATGTAAGTTATGTCTTAAAGGATGCATTTCTTGTTGTAAATTATATCTCTCAAAATATCCATTTTATAACTAGCATGACCTTTTTGTTGTTGTTGTTGTTGTTGTTGTTAAGAAAGAACACCTCCACAAACACTCAGTTAAGTGTAGTTCTGTATGAGGAGGGCTGTAGTTTGCTTAATCACAGAGCTTCGAAAATGCATCTGCCATGTTACCTTAAAAGCAATTCATAAGAGAGGATTTTCAGCCATCATTGAGCTATGGAACACTGGAGTTGAAATTCCAGAGTTAATGGTATGCCCTTCTCTGACAGCACACTTGAGATTTTCACACTTTCACTAATACTTTGCCTCATTCAACAACTGAACTGTTGACAGGGGCACTTAAGCTAGTCAGAATGGCAAAAGAAAATATCAAGTACATCAAAAGTTAGTGAATAAGAAGGGAAAGTAATAAAATTAGAGAAAACGAAGAATTCTTAACTTTTACCCTGAGTCTATATTTATCCTTTAAGGTAAGATGAGATTCTTGTATGTGGCAGATATCTGGCCTGAGTTTTTATATTCAGTCAGCCAACCTGTTTCTCTTTAGAGGACAATTTAAGTCGTTCACATTAATTGAGAGTATTTATAAGCCTGGTAGTATTATGGATATCAAGTTTTTCAAAATGTAAATGTCTTAAAACAATAATTAAGTAAACGAGGTGAAGGGTATATTAACTAGCTTGATGTAAGCATTCCTAATTGCATATAAAATCAGCACATTGTAACCCATAAAAGCATCAATGTATACGTGATCTATGTGTTTGTGACAATAAAAAATAATCCTTAACTTTTTCTTTTGCTATAATCAAACATCCCAGTTGAGTTTTTCTGTATCAGTTACCATATATATTAAATACAACGTATTTTTCCCCTAAAGTATTTATTTTAAGCTAGTTAAATAGAAAAGTTGATTCTTCACACCAAATGTTATTTTAAAAGAAGAAAGGCTCTGAAGTCTTCATTATTTTAATATTTCAGTGTATTGCTATTGATTGAGTTTGTTAGATGTATTTGATATGATGATAATGATTTTGGTGACAACAGCAAGAAAATTTTTTTCATAAACATTATAGACATGGCCAGTATAATTTACAGAGCCATTCTCTGGAAAATGGAACAGGATTCTAGGTAGATTTGTGTGCGTTAGTTAATAAGTTCTATTTTAAAAACCAGAAAGTCATTTCACTCATCTCAATCCTACAATCTGTGTTCAAAAGCCCAAGTCCTTTCATAGTCACGTGCTTTCAAATTGTCTAGCACATTAAAAAACAAATCCATGTTGCAATGATATGTGCTTCAGCTTTTGAAGCTTGGTCCCCTACCTGACTCCTTATACCTCCCTCCATAAAGGCATCATTGTTAAGATGCTGGAGATAGATGGAGACTTGCAATGTCAACTGCACCAGCACAAGCAAATGGAATATTTTAACATAATACGTATTATTAACATATTTGTTTTAAAAAGAATATCTAAAACATCTCTGAAAGTAATTATATGAAAAATCTGAAGAATGTCTATCTTTGGTCATATTTTAATTAAGAATTAATATATTTAACCCTCTCTTGGTAAATCATTTTGTGAAAAAAAATAGCATATTGAAAAATATAAACCACATCTAAGCTGAAAGAATAAAGTGAATTATACCTTATTTTCCATTACACAAATACATATTTAAGATAAGCACAAAGTTGACAACATGCATGGAATGGAAAGATTATATAAGAAGAAATTCCTGTCCATGAGCTTCTGTGAGGCTGGGGCCATCTCACTTTACCTTCAAGAGTTTGATTTTTCTTGTCTAGAGCACATGTTCTGTATTTTTCAGAAATGACTGCATTTGTAAAGGCATTTCTTTATTCTACAAAATTAACATTATTTCATCTCTCTTTAACTTTGATTCAAAATGTTACAGTGATTAAAATGATGAACATAACATGAATTTTTGTCTTGTTTCCACTGTAACATGGGAAGAAGACTGTTTATCAGTAGCGTAACACTTAGAGCATTTAATTTAATAAATTAAATGAGATAATAATGTAAATAATTTAACACTTTGCTTGCAAATAAAAGGATCAACAAATTACAGTTATTATTGCATTGGTTTGAAATCATTAATAAATTTAGAATTTAATGGTATTAAACAAGAATTGTCATGATTGTAGTAGAGAAATGATAAACTCATTTTTTTTGTGTGTGGGGGCTCTCAACAGGAAAATGAAAGGCACCCCCACAAACAAAACAGCAACTGCCACCAAAAAAATTCATTAAAACACAGAAAAACCACCAAGAACAACATAAAATCTTTTAATTAATTAATTACTTAATTAATTTTTTTGAGATAGAGTCTCACTATGTCGCCCTTAGTAGAGTATCATGGCATCACAGCTCACAGCAAACTCAAAACTCTCCGGCTGAAGAGATTCTTTTTCCTCAGCCTCCCAGTAGCTGGGACTACAGGCACCTGCCATAAGGCCCAGCTATTTTTTTGTTATCATTGTTATTGTTGTTTGGCAGGCCCTGGCCAGGTTCGAACCCACCAGCCTTGGTGCACGTGGCCGGCACCCTAACCACTGAGCAACAGGCACTGAGCCCACATAAAATCTTTTATAGCATTCAAAGAAGGAAATGGATTTTCTGCTGAAAATGCAAATAAGGTCCACTCTGTTTAGAAAGAAGTATTACACAGACATTCCAAATACTCAATGGAAAGACATAGAATTAATGATAATCTACTTTCCATCTCTAGGAATTTACATATTCATTATATTTCATATAAGTTGAATTATATAACATTAGTATTTTGTATCTGGCTTATTGTTTTTAAACTACAGTCATGTTTCATTTTATTCCTTTTTATTGATGGATAATGCTCCCTGTATCTATGCACACTGCATTTTGCTTATCTAGTTGGTTGTTGATGTCCCCTTGCAATGTTTCCACTTTTGGATATTGTGCATAATGGGGCAATGAACATTGCTGTGCAAGTATTTTGTTTGAGTCTGTTTTCTATTCTTTTAGGTATAGACCTAACATTGGAATTATTGGTTCATATTGTAATGCAAGTTATCATTTTGGGGACTTGCCAAACAGGCAAGGTATCATTCACATTATCACCAGCGATACCTGAAGATTCCAGTTTTTCCACATCCTTGTCAACATTTATTTCCCATTTTTGTTTATCTTTTTGTTAATTTAATAATTTTTTATTAAGCTTTTATATGTTCCAAAGTATACATGGCTACTATGGCTGCTATGAAAGAAGAATTTCATTGCATCTTTGCCTACAAGGAGCTTTCATTTTTGTTTTTGTGGTAAGACGTTTTAAAATCATTACCTTTCAACAGGTGTAAAGTGATACATTATTGTGGTATCGATTTCTATGTGCTTAGCAACTAATAATATTAAGCACATTTTCATGTGTTTATTGGTGATGAATAGATCTCCTTTGAAGAAACATCTGTATGAATCCTTTGTTCATTTTCAAATTGGGTTGTTGTCTTCTTATTGCTGAGTTGTTAGAATGCTTTATATATTTGAGATATTAAACACTTAAGATGTATGTTATTTAAAAACTTTTCTCCCTATTTGTAAGTTGACTTTCCATCTTCTTGAATATATACTTGGATGCATAGTTTTTGATATTGATGAAGTCCAATTTATCTTTCAGAAAAATTAGACTAATAACAAATATTTATCATTGAAATAAGTATTTATTGTTGAAATAGAGGAGAACACATATTCCAGGAACACATGACAAAAAATGGGATTTTATTAAATATCATACTTTTCAAAAATTATATTATTTGCTGGCTCTAGATAATTAGACAAGACCTATCAGATTTACATCATTTTTGTAAAGAGAAGTTTAACTTTCCAGCAAAGTACAAACTTTGAGATGATACCAAAAATAAACCTACTGTTTCTTAATTTAGAACATTCAGGTCCTGCAATACCAAATGGTGCTGTAAAAATTTCAATCCTTCAATAGTGGGATTTTTCCATTTTTAAAAATGACCTAGCAGATCTGAATAATCCCATTCCTCTTTGGCAGATATAAATAAAGGTTTAATTTGCATTTGTATCAATGGCTACTTCAAGTGTAAAGAGGTTTCTTCCTTTATGCAATCCTGCCTGTGGTAGAACAGATCTTTCTTTTTTTCTTTTTTTATTTGAGGCAGATTGAGGGGACAAATTGGCTCTCTTCCTTGTAGCAATATTAAATAGCAAAGTCTTTTGGACAAATATTTCTTGTAATAAACTTTATATATTTTTTGACAAAATTATGAAATTAATTTTTCTAAGAAATTTTCTCAGGACTTTGAGGCATACTTAAGACTTACATGCAGTATTTCATAGTCACCATTAACTTTCTTGTATTTTTCCAAGAAATTAGAAAAGATAAATTACAGAAACAAAAACATTTATTTTAAAAAATTAAATTTTTGCTTATTGTTGAAATCTGAAAAATAGATTTAAGAAATGTTAGCTTTCTAATTACATAATGTTTGCAATTAAATTTAGAGATATTGAAACTTCTTTGTTTATCATAGAGAAGGGGCTTTTATAATTGATATTAATACTTGTCGTGTTTAACACTGAGAATAAGTGAAATTATATTCTAACCTTTTAAAGAAATGATTTGGAATAGAAATTTGTTGAATTTCTTGTGTTCAGGAGTTTTTATTTTTCTTGTTCCTTTTTTATTTCTAAAACTAGTATATTTTACTTCTAAGTGAAAATTGAATGACAAATGTAATCAAGAAATACAAAAATCAGTGTGAATAGTGTGGAGTATAAAAAAGAAATCAATGATTTTTTTTTTTTTTTTTTTTTGCTATTCTGACTATTTTTGTATTTGCTTCCTGTCTAGCAAGTGGATTCCTTTTTTAACATTATGGATATTTTTGAAAAGAAAGCATCTGCTTCATTTGGCATGAACTAATAATGAATCAATATATATATATATATATTTTTTTTTACATTTATTGTGTTATAATCTAATGACAAAATTATACAACACCATTTCTTATGTGCGTCAGAATAGAACAAAATAAACCTCTCCTTAGTATATTGTCTGGCCAATTGCAACAATAAAAAAAGATTTATAGTAAGTAGTTTAGTTAAAGGATTTAGGATTTATCTTGGCTGTTACAAAATGTCTTGCAATAATTTCTAGTGAAAAATATAAGTGTTTCACACAGTTTCTCTGTCTCCTTCATACACACATGTGCACATAAACACATAAAAGCTAGTAGATCAAGATATATATTTATGCATATAGTAATATAACTTGTATGCTCATGGATGAATCCCTTTGTGAAGTTTATGATCACATAGTATTATTTGTGTGAACTTTTACCGCACTAATTCTGGAATATAAAATTCTGGAGTATAAAAATGACCTGTAAGTGGGTGGCGCCTGTGGCTCAAAGGAGTAGGGCGCCGGCCCCATATGCTGGAGGTGGCAGGTTCAAAACCAGCCCCAGCCAAAAACTGCAAAAAAAAAAACCCTGTAAGTACAGATGTCTGAACATGGATTAAATTGAAGTGTAGTAATATTGTAAATATTTACCTGCATTTGTGGTTAAGCCTTCAACTAATAGTACTGTAGGAAAGATCTAGAAGGTCTACAAATGTTGTTCAAGCAGTAGTTTGCCTTGATCAGAAGTGTCTGAAAGCTAATGGTAACCTCTTTGAGCACCTCTTGCAATTGCAGAAGTCAAACATGACTTATATCTTTAGTTATTGATATATATTGAGTATTACAGCTTTAATACATCTTATTTTCCTTTCCTGAAATGCACATACATTTTTTTTGGCCTCTGTATATATCTCTAAATATTGTTTGTTTTACCTTTAGAAATTAAAAAAAAAAAAAAATCTATAGGCTCTTTTATCAAAGAGAGTATAAACTACAAATTAGTATCCCAAATCTAAAATGATTGACAGCCACTCAGTTTAATCAATTTTGTTCTAAGTTCAATACAAAATTGAGGGAATGAAAGTTGTGAGTAATGAGTGACTAAACCTTTCATCTTCTTTCAAATTAACTTTATTCTTTAGCTTGTATTGCTCATAAATAGATCTCTCTAATTGCATTGATTAAAATAATCCCAAAGTTTAAATGAAAAGGATTTTTGGATTATTGCTGAAAAGTAATCCAGAAATAGATATATCACATTATAACCCTTGGAATCTCTTATTATTACTTTATATTGCAAAAGAGTGAATATTATATTCCATAGCAAAATATATAATTAAGTGAAGGATTTTGAGAGGAGCCATTTATCCTGGATAATCTGGGTGGGATTTAAATACAATCATAAGTAATGTTATGAGAAAGAGGTTGAAGATGTTTGGGAAAGAGAAGAGGAGGTCAGTGTGAAGATGGACTCAGAGATTGGAGTGAGTGGACCCAAGATAAGGAACACCAGAAGCTGGATGTGAAAGGTTTGACTTATAGGTATTTCTGGAGAAAACTGGCCATGCTAATGCACGGTGATTCCACATTTCTGGCTTTCAGAACTGAGAAAAAAATACATTTCTGTTATTTTAAGCTACCAACTTTTTGAAAAATGTTTAATGTTTATTATTTTTAGGTACCTGTACCCATCCTGGGTAGCAGTTCTTGATAACCCTTTAAATCAGTGGTTCTCAACCTTCCTAATGCTGTGGCCCTTTAATATATTTCCTGTGGGCCCACAGGGTTAGAATCGCTGCTTAAATGTTAAGGGATAATTCCAGATGAAATCAAACTTTATATTATACATCACTAGATTTTTCCTTTCATAGAAAATTTACATACAAACATCACCACAGCTTTATTTATAGGTAACATTTACATTTGAAATAAATGATAATATCTAATAATATCTAATATCTAATAACTCTAACTGATAATATCTAATAATACACTTGCTATGCTATTCATTTTCCTGTTGGGCACTTTTTTCATATAAATCCTTTAAAAAAACTTTTTACATTTGTATTTATCTATTTATTTTTATTTGGATAAATTTATGGGCGCAAAGTCTAACTTTGTTACACTGATGTATTGCATTGTGGTGAAGACGGGGATTTCAGCATATCCATCACTGAAATAACGGGATGTTCTGTAAATATATTGCATTATAATACATTTACGATGAAAGTTAATAAAATTGATGGGCAATTATTAGAAAAATACACATGGATGTAATAAAACATCTGGTAAGAGGACACAACAGAGAACTTGACCAGCCAGACCCTGGTGGAGGTTACAACCTGAAGTCCAGGATTGCAGATGGCAGTGTACGTGAGCAAAGCTTTGGTTCTGAGTTAATGATTTGATTGACTTCTCTTGTCTCTTTCTAGTTTCTTTCTCTGAGATTTCATCATTTTATAGTTTCATTCAAATTTCCTTAAAAGTGTAATTTTATATACTACAGTCAACATTTTCTTTAGTTACATAATAGCTTTCCCCATCTACTATGTGGGAGGATTTGTATAAACACCCTGAATTCACTGGCTGTTACAAATTGTGATTACTATTGCAATAATTATTAAAAAACAATGACAGGCGTATAGAATTATTTCTAAGGTTTTATAATCTAATCAATATGTTGCCAAATTGTTGAAGCCAACATTACCATGATAGTTTGATGATGTAATTACAAATGATGAAAACATAATTTTAACTGTGTCCAAAACAAAATTTGTTGGCAAATTAAAAAAATATATAGTTCGTTAACCTTTTAAAGATTGATATAGTAGTATAAATTTATCTGGTATTTATCAATAGTATAAAAAGTAAAACAAAAAAAAGGGAAGATTGAAGACATTTTTTGTGAGGGTATATTTTTTAAAAATTTCAAATCCTTTCCAGTTAACATAGTGTTCAGCGATTTCCACACTACTGGAATCCTTTTGTTATTTGCCTGAGCTAAAATGTAAAAGATGATAATGGACATGATCTAAGTATATGAAGTAAAACCTTTTTTTTTAAGGACCATATATTGAAACCTGACAGTGTATATTTTAAGAAAAAAGGGAATATTAACTTAGGTAAAACTTAGCAACACAATAAAACTTATTATCCCTAAAATTTCTTCAGTAATAAAATACTAATAGCAGAATTTTTATACAAGTTGACATAAAGGAAAGAATGATTGTTTAACAGTCTGTTCTCTTTGATTGCCAAAGTAAATAAAAAAATCTGTCTAGCCCAAACTCTATGCCTGACACAGCATGACTAAACCTAAATGAACATGAACAAGTATATTCATTTTTTTTTCAAGTGCAGTTTACTCCTAGGGCACCATTAGGTATCAAGTTTAATGTCACTAACTGCTCTACCAACAATGGTCTAGATCTAGTGAGAGTGATTTCAAAAGAAAAAGGAAAAAAAAAAAAAAAGAAAACAAAATGTAAAAACAAAGAAATAAGAAAAAACAACAACAAAAAAAAGAAAAACAAGAATTAACTCTAAGTCTATGTAGAAAGACAGAAAGGCCAGAAAAGCCTCTAGGTCAGCCTAGAGGACAACAGGTCAAGGGCATGTTCTCTACTCCTTATGTACTGAGATTACCAATTTATGTCATCCAGGCTGTGTCTGGAGGGAGCACAGGACGCAGTATAGAACATGCACTTTGGCATCTGATTTCTAGTCTAGAATCCTGCCTCAACTACCTGTATGAATTGTCTTTGCACAACTGTTTAAACAGTAAGTAAACAGTTATTTTTACTTTTTTTTTTTTTTTTTTAAGAGACAAGAGTTTCACTTTGCTACCCTTGGTAGAGTGCTGTAGCATCACAGCTCACAGCAACCTCCAGCTCTTGGGCTTAGGTGATTCTCTTGCCTCAGCCTCCCAAGTAGCTGGGACTACAGGCACCCGCCACAACCCCCGGCTATTTTTTGTTGCAGTTCTGCCAGGGCTGGGTTTGAACCTACCACCCTCGGTATATGGGGCTGGCGCCCTACTCACTGAGCCACAGGCACTGCCCAGTTATTTTTACTTTTTAAAGTAAACCGTCCTTCATTAAACCTGGAAAGTAAAAGTAATAATAATACCTCTTATGTCACAGAGTTATTTAGAAAATTAAATGACATAATGGATATTAAAAGCGCTACCTGGCACACGGTAAATCTTTTTGAGGGGAGTTTTGTTTTGTTTTGTTTGTTCATTAGACAGGGTTTCACTTGTTACCCTTGGTGTCACAGCTCACAGCAACCTCAAACTCTTGGGGCTCAAGCGATGCTCTTGCCTCAGCCTCCCAAGTAGCTGGGACTATAGGTGCCCACCACAAAGCCGGGGCATTTTTAGAGATGAGGTCTCACTCTTGCTTAGGCTGATCTCAAACTCCTGACCTCAGGTGATCCACCCACCTCAGCCCCCAGAATGCTAGAATCACAGGTGTGAGTCCCCATGCCCCGCCTTGTAAGCCCTTGCCATAAATAGTGCTTATAAGAAATCAACAGGAAGTGTTGTTCGTATCAGCATTTATGGGGAAGTGAAAGAAGCTTGGTAGTCAGAAAAGCATACTCCTGTAATGGGAGTGGGTATTTGCACCCCTACATCAGCTGATGGTCTCCAGTCACCGACAATTCCCAGAAGGGTTCTGCAGCTGAGACATGATACCAGCAACATTCTCAGCAGCTGGAAGATGCTGGACATTCCATACTCAGCCCACTATAGGATTCAATGAATGCTAATTATTTAGTATTAAGTATTGCTATTTTACTCTCAGGTCAAGTGTACTTCAATCAAGAAAGAGTTAAAATGCTGGTAGAAATGCAGGCGTGATCAACCTTGAGCAACACGACCTACAACCAGAAATGTGAAAAAGATGCCGAGAGAACATTGATCCACTTTGACTCACCAAGTACAGGTATAAGAATGTTTCCTAAGGAAATAATAGTGATGTATCTTTAACTCTGAGTTTATTTAGTAAAGCATTATGGTAGAAACAAAAAACTGAAACAAGGTAAATGTCCAGCAGTAGTGAATGAATAAATAGCACATTCATTTTTGATTATCTTATGACAAAGAAGCAGGTGCTTCAGTCATTAAGATAATACTCACAACAAATGTTTATTGACTTAAGAACAGGTCTATGGCATATAAAACAGGAAAAGAGAAAAGCAAGTTAGACAAGACAGAAATATTATATACTACATAATATTTTTTTTCATACACACACAAACATTTATTCCACATTTTCAATGATGGCTATCTCTGAAAGCTGGGGTAATGGGAAATTGTATTTTGTTTTATCTATTTATATTATATTTTTCCTTCCCTGCTTTAGTAAACACAGACATATATGACAAAATATTTATAATGTATATATAATATATATGTATTTATGGAACAACGGTAAAAGGAAAACACATGTACTCCCAACTGACAAAATAAAAATTATGTAATATCTTGTGTATCACATATTAATACAATACCATACTAGAAAATAAGAAATACAAATTTAGTAGAATAAAAGCAAAAATTTCAGGGTGAGCTTTTAAATCAGTCCACAAGTGATTAGATCAAGTCACACTGAACTAAGTTTACAGAGTTTGAACTATTGAAACTGAGAGGCAGTGTGGTCTGCTAACGAGTGTAAACTTTGAGGTAATTTCTCTAGTTTCATCTAGAGATAATACCTAGCCAACAGGACATTGTTTTATTTTACATCTTTCCATTAAGTAATTTATTTTTGTAATTTATGATAGTTTTTCAGCCTACGTATTAGATTGCATTTGTATTTATTATTGTTGTACTAGTCTCTGCAGCCAGCTCTTAGGACAACAGATTTTTAGAATATTTCATACAGTATGTTAGCTAACTTTGTAAGCTTTTTTTCCCCCTTAATTTTTAGAATGAGGTAAAGAAAAAAGGTACAGAGTCTTGGGGGATGTGGAGAGAGTGTCTCCCACATCTTCCTTTCAGGATGTATGTAGGGTCTCAACCCCTATCCTCTAAGCTTCCAAGAGTTTTAACTGAAGACACAGCCTCCTTCTTTTAGGTATTTTTTCAATATGCTTCTTCTTAGAGAAATTTCTCTAGCTTTGCAACTTAAAATTGAAATCTCCTATCCTTGACATTTCCTTTCTTTGCTGTATTTTTCTTCCTAGATATATTACCACTTTTTTTATTTTTTATTTTATTTTTTTTCCGGTCTACATCTGGAATGTAAACTCTGATGCTGAGGATAGTTGTTATAATTTAGCTCAGTGTTGTATTTCCAGGAGGTATAGCAGTGCATGATGTGAAGTGAATACTCAATAAATATGTACATTAAAATGAACGAATTAAAAGGAAAAAAACTAATTAGGCAAACACAGTTTAGTGACAGGACCACTTAGGAAAGGAAATGCATCCAGTGGTATTAGTCAGTCATACATTTGGGTGCACGTTTATAGAGAAATAGTTACTCAACTATCATTTATTTATTCATTTAGTTCAGACAGCATTTAGGTATTAAAGACACAACAAAGTACAAAAAGGTAAAGTCCATTTTCACTAAGTGATTATATTTTAAATCCCTTTCCAACCCTGTGACAATAGCATTGTTCTGTCTGAACAGGTTGAGGATAGGAATGAAGTATTTATTATATTGATGCCATAAAAAAAAGTTCTGTTTTGCAGTGCATTTTTTTTTTTTTTTAATATTTCTTCTTGGAGATAGGTTTGGTCCTTCTGTGTTATATACTAAGTATAATACTTAGTATATATGTATCACTACATTATCTCAAAATAAAGGCTGTAAATACAAAAATGTAAAGGACTATGCATGCTAATGAAATGAACATTTCAGGGCAACATTAAAAAATATTATTTCAGCTAGAAATATTCATATTTGCATATACTCAGCATAATAGCTAAATTTAAAAATGTCTTGCATTTTTCACCCCATTTAACAATTTCTCCTATTTTTAAAAGGTAGTGTGGTGAATTAATGTGGGAATATTTGCATTATCTTATAAATAACATATGCATTGTTAAACACAGCAAGAAGGAGCCAGGTTCTTTAAGAATTTTGCACACATCTACTAATCATACATTATTTGTCTTTTCATGCATTTGCTGCAAATGCTTTTGCCTGTATAAAATGACAACTACCAAGATATGTAGTGAATTCTTGCTGCCAAAAATAAAATTTGTGCATTTCCTTAACATTTTTATTATTATATTTAATAACCTGATATATATTTATATGGATATATTTTATGTACTATAAAAGTATAATATATATTTATATATTTAGTTATTACTATATTTAATAACCTGATATATATATGTATTTATATGGATATATTTTTATGTACACATAGACTTCAGAGTTGCTGAGTTTAAAATTAAAAACATGCAATAGACATGAAATTAAAAGAATCATAGTAGACATAATAATGAATATTAGAATATTTGGTCTTAGAGGAACACATAGGAGAGGTTTGGATTTAAGTTTTCGGTAATATGCAAATGAAGAAATTATGAACAATATCACAGAAAATAATTCCATATCTACAACATTACTAAAGTTGTTGCATACTACTACTAATATATATAAAGGACACTTACAATTTAAGTAGACAAGGCTAAGAGTAATGAAATAATTATAGAAAATGAAAATACAGAACAAGTCATCAATGGATCAATGGATAATGTGCATGGCCAGAAATGCTATTGGAATTTACAAAGTTGATGGCTGTTTCTTATGGCTCCAGGGGATGACTGAAGTTCATATACCAAGAGCAGCACACAATATACTGTGAATAACATGGACACATAGTGATAAGAAGATATATGTCTAGTCTCTGAATGTGAATCTCAGCTTTGAACAAGGCAGCTAAAATCACTGCTGTGGAACAGTGGTAGTAATACACAAAGCTTACAGGTGCTCTGTGATGAAATAATGCCCACAAAGTTACTAGCATTGAACCTGCAAAGGTTAAATACTACATAAATTATTACTATCATTGCTACTATTACTACCCATTGGAGGATAAGGATCTCATTTTCTGCCTCTAATGTGGGAAAACAAAGAGCTCTATGTTCTATCTACGGTGATTCTCCAAGTCCCTCACTTAGATTTATATACGCCAGTCGCACACAACAGCAGCTGGCTTGATAATGTACCCTTATTGACTGCCTTCCATTTCTGCCTCTCTTCTTATTCCCTACTGTTGTTTCATCGATCACTTCCCAAATATTGCACTCAAATCTTTGCTTTAAAAACTTCTGTGTAGCACAGCTAAGACAGGCTGGAAATATTGCTTTAATCAATGTCATCTACCAGAGAAAGTTGGACTGGATTCAATGTACAAGGAGTATTTTGAAAACAGGATGATGTGATGTGAGCGTCTTTGGGAAGATGTCAGTCTAGAGACAGACTGCTGATGGAGTGAAGTTATGAAATACTAGGAAAAGGAAGAACAATTAGGAACTTATTGCAATTGGTTAAAAGTACAGTGAAAAGGATTCAGCCTGACCTACAGCACCAAACGGCAAATAACCAACAAAACAGTGGTAGGTTAACAGGATGAAGGGTTTGGTAAAGTAGCCAATTATAATAAACTGCTTATTAACAATTACAATAAGTTGCTTAGTAGCCAATAAGAATAAACTGCTTATTAACATATGTTTTTTAAAATCACATTAAAAAAAGCAAAAAATCTTCTGTTGTGGTGACTTCTAAAAGATGTGATTTCTTATTTATTCTGAGGCAATTGTAAAGAAATTTTCTACTGAGATAGAAAATGGAAGTAAGGAAGAAAAAACATATGATTTTTCAAAATTATATAAAAGATCAGGAAATTAGTGGGTGTAGAACTTGTCAGTCACATGTAGTGACAGAATCACTTTAACTTTATTCTGTGAAATTATTTGAGCTTGTGAAGTCTTCCTTTACTCAATAACTACTTGTCTGCTCTTTTGAGCAAACATTTTCTTTTTACTCTGTTTCTGAGTTGGTATGCCTTAGTACTAAGACACTGAAAGGCTCAATATGTTGGTAGCTATAATTGTATGAAAATCAGAAAGAAAGAGAAAATAAATGCTGTGTTAGGGGAAGACTGGCCCCATATCTGGTTTTGGTAGAATCAATACTCAACTTTAGAAATAAAACAAATGGAAAAGAGAAAATGTTTAACTGTTACCGGTCTTGATTGGCAGACATGGAAGGAAGTGAATTCCATGGAGTTCATTCAAACATGGCAGATATTTCAGGGGACATTCTACAAGCTATAAATGCTGTAACTTTTAGTAAATTGGTATACCATCACTTCATAAATTAGTATGGGTTTGGGATAAAAAAAAATCATTATTCTTAAAATAAAGATAATGATGTAAGAAGAGATTTTTAAAAATTCAAAAATAAGTTTAGCAAAAAATAACTGATTGAAGATAAGTTAGGAAGGTCCATATCCTTCTCTCAGCTTCCCTATTCCTTTCCTTTCCATTAATGTCTCTTTCTGTTCTTTTTCTTTCCCTAGGTGAATGCCTATCTATTCATCAAGGTTCATTTCAAATTTCAGCATCTTGGGGAGACTCTCCTGCTTTCAATTCTAACTTACATTAATTTTTTTCCTTTCCTGCCTTCCCAAATCCTTCACATTTACTCATTTTAGAGTTCTTAACAAGAAATGTGTTTTGGAAATTTTAGTCTTGTAGAAGTGTGTCATGTTCTTTGGATCAGAGTGGTGAGCTGAGAAGTCAGGAATACCAGTCAAGAATCTGAATGCATAATTCAAGGGAGAAATTATGAAGTCTTAAAGTACTATAGTGGAGACAAAAATGGCAGACAATATGACAGATATTTGGTATATATAAAATAGAACACGTAAAACACACAAAAAAGAAGGAAGGAAGGAAGGACCAGACCAAATAAACTAATAAAAAAACTTTGTACTTCATCAAACTAGGAAAAAAAAAAAAGGTCAATAATTTGGGTCAATATGGAATTTATCATTCCATTCTGGAAACATTTTAGATTGAGAGTGGACATTACCAATAATTGGATTAGAATAAGAAAAGCTGCCACACAGGGCAGACTCAGGAAAACCAGAGCATTTGGTCGTCCCAAGGATAGATGAGTAAGTGCTAAATTGTGGGCTGAAATGTATAAACTCTAATCTAAACATAGGACTACTCACTTGGGAAAGCTCTGGAAATTCAACGAAATTGTTTGGGGTTTAGTTTAATTTTGTAAATATTTGTCTGAATATATCAATGGCCGAAGTGAGAACTTAAAATTACCATAATCCTAGCTAATTACCTAAGATTGTATGCAAACAAAGAAGATAGAAGCTCTGATTCTTCCAACCACCAGCAAATTGAATAAGGAAAACAAACTGCATCCAAATAAACCAGATGCTCTCTAGGACAGACTACCAGCCCACAGGAGAGGACAAGTTCATCCTCCAACGGACGGATTCAGCCCCAAAGCTTCAACATCATACTTTTACTAAAGCCTTTCAAATTTGTCTTTAATCTCAATTTTGCTTATGAACTGAACACTTAATTTTTCATTTCATCTATTCAATATCATGTTTTTTACTCAATAATAACACTCAGTTCTCTATAAAGCACTGTCCCATAGAAGCGTAACAAATACCACATATAAATTAAAAAAATTGTAGTAACCACATTAAAATATAAAAATAAACACGTGAGTATAATTTTATTTTATTTTTTCTCAGTTTCATTGTAGTATATGGATAAATAAAAAATTTAGATATCTAAGACATACAACACAATAGTTTATTAAACCTATACCCTATGAAATGATTACCATAATCAAAGTAACTATTCATAACCAAGTGAGCTTAATTTTAATAACGTTTTATTTGTGCCAACATATCTAGAACTTTTATTTCAATTTGTAGTAAGTATAGAATTATTAATAAGATATTTTATATTATTTTTCATACTAAATTTTGAAATCATATGTGTATTTTACACTGAAAACACATCTCGGTTTTGATGCTAAGTTTTTATAAAATTTTTGATTGGTTTTTGATTTTATAAAAGTTACAGTTGAAAAGTAGATTCACAAACCAAGTTGATTTAAATACATCAAAAATTTTTCTTGCTAATATGTTTGATTTCTCTGTGGAAAAAGATGGAGACTTTACCTCTTTCATGTTTACATGGATGGAGCTGGAACATATTCTTCTTAGCAAAGTTTATCTCAAGAATGGAAGAAAAAGTATCCAATGCACTCAGCCCAAGAAGAAGGGGAAAGAGGAGAGGGAGGGGAGGAGATGGGGGAGGATGGATGGAGGGAGGGTAGTTTGTGGGACCACACCTATGGTGCATTTTACAAGGGTACACATTAAATTTAATAAGTGTAGAATATAAATGTCTTAACACAGTAACTAAGAAAATGCAGTAAAGGTATGTTAACCAATTTGATGAAAATATTTCACATTGTATATAAAACCAGAATATTATACCCCATGATTGCATTGCATTGTACACAGCTATGATTTCATAAAAAAGTTTTTTTCAATAACTGATTTGAGCAGGATATTTTAAATTTTAAATGTAAATTGAGGAAACCAAATGAAAAGCAAATATCTGTTTCTTCTGGCTTTATTTCAAGCACTAGAAGGCAGCACGTTAGATAGGGAAGCTCTAGAGGTTCAAACTCCCAGTTTGCTCTATCCCTAATGTACATTTTCCCTAAACGCCCCCATTACAGTATCCGTCACTGCCATTTGCCTGTGTGCGAAGCTCCCACGATTTAAAGCCAGCTTTGATTCCACTTTTCCTCCACATGTAGTCACCACAAAATATTAATATATATAAAACAATCCAATCACCTCTCACCACTTTTGCTGTTAGAATCTCAGGCACCCTCTCCCAAATCATGATTCTTTTTCTTCAACTTTTAGTGCCCTTACGGTATTTTCCAGGGTAATACAATTAGACCTTTTAATTTGAATATATCACTTCCTTGCTCAAAGTCCCTCTAATTTTTTTCATCACATTTAGAAAATATATTGAGATCCAAAGGCTGACATAATCTGGGTCTTGCCCACCTCTGCTAACTCATTCACCCTGTGAACTAAATAAAAATGTAGGGCTCCCCAGAAAGGCTGACTGACTGTCCGTCTTGGCCAAGAGGATCCCATGAGAAAGGAAAGAAGACAGGCCACACCATGCCCCTTCCACTTCTTAGAGATGTCCTTTGTGACTCTCTAACAGGCCTAAGGCTATGTGAGACCTACCTGCCAGGTTGTCAATGTACATCATAAACCACTTGAGTCTGTCTGGTATTTTGTCTCTAATTAACAGACCCTTTGTCTTAACCCTTCCTCTTCACTAACTCCCGATCTTTTAGACAAAGCCTACTTCTTTCAGCCAATTGTCAGCTAAGGAATCTTTAAACCCACCTATCATCTGGAAGGTCCCCAGTTTCCAGATGTCACACTTTTGGGGGACAAACTAATGTATGTTTTCCACCTATTGATTTTTTATCTCACCTGTAATCCCTGTATCCCTAAAATGTGTAAAACCAAACTGTAACCCCACCCCCTTGAATCCACCTGCCCAAAGCTTCCTGGGTGTGGCTTCAGCTTGTGTTCCTCACACTTAGCTCAGAATAAACTGCCTTAAATTATTTCACCGAGTATGGTTTCTTTCCTATCCATAACCATGAGGCTATCACTATGGGTTGGGCATATTGCTTTGTTTGTTTGTTTGGTTTTGTTTTTCCTGGAACCTGGAGACCATCCCTGATGCTCGGTTTTGCCTTTGGAACCTCCTCAATGTTCTTCCTCCTCTTCCTTATCTCATGGCTCCTCCCTCATCTCCTTGAGATTCTCCACGACTCCATTAACTAAAATAACCTCTTTCACTCTCAAAAATTCATGTCTGCTTTCACCCAACAAGAACTACTTTCTTTCTTTCTTTTCCCTTTTTTTTTTTTTTTTTTTTTTTCCTTCAGAACTCTTCTCACACTGTGAGCTACGCTAGCTTTGTGGCTGAGAGTACCAATTTTCTGTTGTATTTCCTGGGTTTTGCTCTTTACTTGAGGTGTGACCTTGAACAAGTCACCTTGACATTCTGTGCCTTAGTTTCCTCAACCATAAAAATGAGGGTAAGAATTGCACTGTGCTCATGGGCTTGTTGTGAGGATTCAATGGTGTTATTTACTCTAAAGTGCTTAAAACAATATCTGGCACATAGGGAATCCTTAACATTATGTTATTATTATTATTATTTTCCTCACATACACAAAAGACACCTGAGAAGGTATAATTTATCAGTTTTATTCACTGCTGCCTCCCAAGAATCTGGTGAAATATATGGCCGACACACGTGCTAAATTAATATAGGAATAGAGATACTGAGATTAAAAGCACACACATAGGGACACAAGAAGAAATAAATAATTAGAATTAGATAAAACTGAAAAAAAAATACAAAAGCAGAAGAGGGAGAGGAGTAGTTGAAGAAGGAACTTCATCCTTATTGTTTTAAATTAAATCAAATTGGCCTGTTGATGTCACTGATGTTGTAGCACCCTGATGCATCCCTGTCTGTGTTTAATATTTCACTTGGTTAAAGCTACTTTTCCTTGACTTATCCAAGTGGCAGAGCAAGTGACAGCCGAGATGTCATGTTGAAAAGCTTGTCATATGATAGAATCCGGAGAAGACCACGTTAGCTAGTTAGGAACCTCCTCCACATCTTGACTGTACTTCTCAGGTGTTGATGTCTTTATTTCTCTCATCTTCAGTTTTCTTGTGAATAGAATAAAGAAGTTGGAGGACGTAGTTCCCATTAACCCTGCCAGCTTTGTAAATTGTTGCATTTTCAGAATATACTCTGGCTTTCCTCTGACCTCCGTCTTCTTAACCTCTGTCCTCAATTGGCGTAGGTAGAAGAAATATGTCATGTTAATTTTATGATACATATAGCATCCTTCCAGAGATAAATATAATGAACAGAATTATATGCTATGCACATAGATTCAACAGCAGTTAAATTTCTTTCATCCGTATTAATGTTGGCAATAATTTCTTGTATAACAGAAATGATAGACATCGTCATATTATAATGAATGAAGAATAAGATGAAAGATGTGGTGAATGATAGGAACATAATGCAACAAAAGTAAATCTAGAGGTCAGCACCTGTGGCTCAAAGGCGTAGGGCACTAGCCCCATATACCGAAGGTGGTGGGTTCAAACCTGGCCCTGGCCAAAAACTGCAAAAAGAAAAAAAAAAAAAAAAAAAAAAAGAAATATTATTCTCTGAATTCTCCAGTATATTTTTTCCTTATGGTGTCGCCTACACCCACCATTTTTAACATGATCTATTCTTTCTTTTTAGGGCTTCCCAGCCCTAAACACATTGAAACCCTTTATCAGAATTTATTTGGGAGGCTGGGTATGGTGGGTCATGCTTGTAATCCTAGCACTCTGGGAAGCCAAGATAATGGGTAATTTGCCTGAGCTCAGGAGTTTGAGACCAACCTCAGCAAAGAGAGACAGACTCCATTTCCACCAAAAATAGAAAAAAACTCGCTGGGCATTGTAGTGGGAGCCTGTGATCCCAGCTACTTAGGAGGCAGAGAAAACAGTATCCTTTGAACCCAGGGGTTTCAGGCTGCTGTGAACTATGACACCACAGCGCTCTACCCAGGGCAACAGAGTGAAAGTCTCAAAAAAAGAAAAAAAAAAAAAAAAAAAAGAACTTACTTGATGTTCTCTGACTAAGGAAGTATCAGTGAGGGAAAGGTATTGGAAGATAGTCAAAAGGCTTTTTGACTTTTGACAAAGGCTTTTTGTTTATTTTTATTTACCACATATACCTAAGGAATAGTTCCAAACAAGACCTGCATTATTTGTACATTATACATAAAGCTATGCTCTATTTTTAATCATCCTTACCTCTCATTTTAACATCACGTTCCCCCGTTCCCAAAAGGTTGGAGTTAGGAATAAGGAGGTCATTTTTTTTTAGAATGGTTTTGCTGCAGATTTGTGTATGAGTAAATCTGATGACTACATACGAAATCTCCCTTTGAGTCTTACTTTCTAGTGGTGCACTTAAGGCTTTCTATAAATTAACTACCGTAGCTGGTGAATTTACTTTCTGCACAAAGTGGAGAAATAGGAATAAGTGTGCAAATGCTTGTAAAGTAGTAAAAGGAAATGTTTTTCCCCCAATTTCATTTCAAAGTATTTTTGGAAAACAAATGCTCTAATAAAGCAAACTTCATCGCTGGGACGTACAACTGGCAAAACCACAAGATAAGTGCTCCTAGCAGCTGCAAGTGTTGCTTTTGTAATGAATAGTGGTTGTTGCTTTGGAGAAAAATTGGTTTAGCAAACTAGCTGTGTGACCTTGACATAATTCACCCAAACTTTTTGTCCCCTAATTTCCTTATCTGTACAATGGCAATACTTACTTCTTCCTCAAAAGAATATCATCACCATTTCATGGGAGGATAGATTTAAAGCAACAAGTATAAGTCTACAGTGAGTCCTGTTACAATACTGTCTATATTATGATTATTATGAGGATTTATCAATGCAAGTTCAAATCTTGCACATTTTAACTTCTCTGAAATCAAAGTTCTTCTTTTATGTGAACATCTTTTACAATACTGCTTACTAATTAGCAGCTGTCGACATCATTGTCATCTGTGCGCAGGTAAATTGAATTATTATTTCTGATGTTATGGTTAGAGGTCCATTGCCAGGGTTAAGTTAAAAGCAGCAAGACATAAAGAGACAGAACACTCAGAATAGTTTTCAAAGGTGGGAACACAAAGGTCCACCACTGGCTTGGGAGGTTCCAGCAAGTGGCCCTGAATGTTTGTTCCACCCATCTTTTATTAAAAGCTATTTTGTCATTAGGAGAAAGGGTAAGCTGAGAAAGGGAGTAAAAACCTCAGCAGTGTCTCTGGTGAGCATGCTGGATCTTATTCTATCTATAATCATTCACTTTAAGGGCTAGGCAGCCTTGAGAAATCCAGAACCTGAGCCTTGTTGGGGGGGAAGTCTCCCATCTGTGGTCACCCACAGACTTCTTAGGGGAGGTTAGACCCTTCTAATTTCTCTGTGGAGCAGATGTGATGGCATCTGTTCTCTGAAGAAGCAGTGGAAAAGAGGAATTTTGCCCTTATTCCCACCTGGAGGTGTCCATAATAGGATACAAGCTCTCCTGCCCATATCTCAGGGCCCCAGCTGTTCCCTTGACCTCTGCCCTGGCCATTATACAAATCCCCGCAATGGGTATTTGCTTCTGGAAGGTTGTTAACTGTTGACTGGGCAGAGGTTGGCCTGGTTAACGTTTCTTCCCAGGCCTTGCAGGCAGCTTCCGCCGTGATTGTTCTTCAGAGTGTTTATAGACCAGGGTGTTTGCCAGCTGTATCCTTCACAGGCCAGGCCTCCGGTATAAGCAGAAACTGCTCTGACAGGTAATTTAAATGTTAGTTTAAAAGTAAGCTACCTAAACTGTTTTTATTCTACCTTCCTCAGCTTATTTCTCTGTTTTCTCTCCCTTTTCAGGGAGTGTTTTCCCTTGCCAAGAATGGGGTCTCCCTGCAATCCACAACTGTTTGCTGTTTCAGGCAACAGACTAGTCAGCATTCCAAACTTAATACAGGTCCTTGATGATATTTGAGTGGCTTACAAATTGAGGCTTCCCAGTAAAATAGATAAATGTTAGCATTGAGACTTGCAGAATAAATCAGAGTGCAAGAAAATAAGGAGAAAAAGATTGACCACCTTTGTGATAGGTGGATTGTTCGTGTTCCATGGGGGGGGGTGGGGGGAGAGGGGAAAACATGGGCATCAATCATTCTGAGAAAAAAATAAAGAAAAGGAAAAGGTTTAGAGTAGTTGAACTCCGAATGCAGAGATTTAAGAATACCTTAACCAACATGTTTACCTTCTCTTTTCTTTTGTATGTTCATATAAATAATATATAACATCCCTAAATGCACTGAAAGAGCTCTTTCAATAAATATACAATTTTCTGTAATGGAATTTCTAAATTAAATCTTTTTAAATTATTTACTTAAAACAATATGTAGAATATAACTACTGAATTTTTGAGTATTGAGAATGGTTGTCATCCCTGGAGATGTCACAGAGAACAAAAGGATGACGTATTTATGTCTGACTGGAGCTTAGATAATAAACAAAAATATGTAAAATACTTACCACAAATTATAACTCAGGTGGAGAAAGATAAAACAGGTGATGTGAATAGAGATTGATGAAAATAGATTTTCAAAAGATAATGCGGGAAGGCCTCTCTGAGGAAGTGGTGTTCATACTAAGAGCCTGAACATGAGGTGAATGTCATGAACCAGATAGATAAGACTTCTCCAGGCCAAGAATCCCTTGTCAATTATTTCCACTTAGTGTGTGAAATCTCATTTATACTATATTTTTAAAAAATGAACTCATCTCTTAACAATTTTTGATTTCTGGAGTAAAAAATTGTGAAAATCCTTCTAATTTTCCCTTCTGCTAATATAAAAATTTTGAAGAACTGAGACATTGAAATTTAAAGTACTACCATATTTAATTTGATGACAATGCCGTGCTGGTCTACTTCTCTCATTCTTTTCATTTGTGGAGGATTGAGAAAAAGTCAACTATAATATTGTTTATGAATAACAGTATATTTATAGATGCACTTCCTTTTTAAGAAGGAGAACTTAATGATGCCAAGTATCTGTTTTTGTTATTTTGTTAGTGTGTGACTATGTGTGTTTATGTGTGCTATGTACTATGTTATTAAATATCAGAGGCTATAGTTAACTATTAGAATTATTTGTCTTAATAGGAACAACAAAGTATACCTTGAGGATAAAATATTTGTCAAAAAGATTTTGTATCTTTAATTATAGCATTCTAATCATTTATTTTAACATGTATTTAAGGTATCCAAAAGCTTTATTGATCAAAATTCAGTAAAATTATCATTGAATGTATTTAAAAAGCTAAAATGAAGATAGAAAAATAAATGCTTAAATACTAGGCAGTATACAACTGCAGGCTGTCTGGTAACCCAGAGTGTCACACGTATTAGAGTATTTTAAGGAATAGCAAACACAGAGTCAGTACATAATTTATAGGATTTATGCTTTGAGTATTGACATTTTATTTGTAGAAATTCATGCCTTATGTGTATTATCTAATAAGTAATACAGATGCTTGATAATCAATTAAAAATGTTACATTGTAGAAAATATAATTCTAAAATTTTATTTGAAAACAAAGTGAAAATTTATATAAGGACCATGAATGCAGACTTTCTTGTTATCATAGATTAAATAAGCATTCTAAATATGCTATCAGTGTAACAATATTAAAACAGAACACCTAATGCTCAGCTCTTCCAATCATCTTAATGATATGTTATTGTGCAATTTCCAGTGAAGTGGCCATTCGTTCCTTCCCTTGTAGTTGTTAATCAAGAATGCATTTGAAATGTGTAGCCTAAAACCTGAGTTCTTTACATGAACAGTTGATGCAAAATAAAACAGGCAAAAAAAAAAAAAAATCATAACTCTGTGCTAAAAGAATACCAATAAAAATAGTTATTTAATTAAAAAAAAATATATATATATATTTAGAGACAGAATCTCACTTTGTCACCATTGGTAAAGTGCTATGGCGTCACTGCTCACAGCAACCTCCAGCTCTTGAGCTTAGGCAATTCTGGTGCCTCAGCCCTCCGAGTAGCTGGGACCACAGGTGCTGTCACAAGGCCTGGCTATTTTTTTGTTGCAGTTTGGCCAGGGCTGGTTCAAATCCCCCACCCTCAGTATATGGGGCTGGCACCTACTCACTGAACCACAGGTACCCACCCCAATTTAAAATATTTTAAAACATATTTTTTGATCTTCAAAAGTTAAATAATGGCACAACTTAAAACTGCACATTTGCTCTTGGTTAAGGTATTTTTAATCAGTGTGTTAAATAAAATGTTAAGTAAAATGATAGTCATGATGGATATTAAACATTTCTCTCGTGGTCTTGATTTTGTGCTTCCATTGTTTGTAAAATAGAATTTTGTTAATATTTTCTAATAAAATAAAATGAATGCCTGCCATATGCATTTAGTATTCTTTTTCACTACTTTGTTTTTCTATTTTATACAGACGGTGTTTCTTCTGATAGCTAAGTTCTTTTTGAAACTGCTACATAATGCTAGGTATTATTGAAAATACCACAATTGATTCTAGATGCATGCAATTTTAAATCAATTTATCTGATACATGTCTTTAGGGGCAGAAAAGTAGACACATATCTCCTTCAGCGTCTGGAGGGCTAGTGTAATTGCCAAGATAAAAAAAGGCAGAACTCATTATCCGAGATGAACATGTCAGTGATTCGCTGTATGATAATCTGTTTTGAACTACTCGGTTGGAATGGTGTGACCAAGTGCATTGCATTTCTACATAATATGAATGTTATTAACTCTTATCTCCCATCCCCCACAATCACAATCAAACAACAGAGGAAATATTCAATCAGTGGTAATGGATAGAGCTCACAATCCATTATTGTTGAATTTCACAAAAACACATGGTTCTTATACTCACTATAGCTCACTCTCAATAAATTATCTATCCTTGGCCACATTCTAGGGGAAAAAAATACCAAATTATTGTGAGAGAAGTCATTAGTAGTTACTAAAAGTAGTTTTGGAATTCAGAGTCTACACAGCACTGTTTGTATCATATCTTGATGCTACTTTGACACCTGTAAGTTCTTAGAACATTCTAGAACTTACATTTCTTAAGGTTCAAAATGGCTCACTTTTTTGGCTTCAACCCAAAAAAAGAAAAAAATTCGCATTTATCTTTCGTCAGCTGAGTTAACTCCAGTCTAAAATATATGTTGTTGTTAACCCTTTAAACTAATAGCAAACTTGTAATATTTACGCTTGAGATTCTTTTTTTTTTGAGTCAGAGTCTCACTATTTCACCCTAGATAGAGTGCTGTGGTGTCACAGCTCACAGCAATCTCAAACTCTTGGGCTTTAGCCATTCTCTTGCCTCAGCCTCCCAAGTAGCTGGGACTACAGGCCCCCGCCACAATACCCAGCTATTTTGTTGTTATTGTCATTGTTGTTAAGCAGGTCTGGGCTGGATTTGAACCCACCAACACCAGTGTATGTGGCTGGCACCCTAACCACTGAGCTGCAGGTGCACAGCCTATGCTTGAGATTCTGAAATGAACACATGCACAAGAAATTAAAAAAAAAAAAAGGCAATAAAAAAAGTTAATAGAGAGATGTAAAGGAAATGATCATTGATAAGTCCTAATTTTGATGATGTTTTTGAAGGCAATAGTATAAGAATATAACATAAACTGCTAGAAGCTATTCTTATAATTTTATGTATTTTAGTATATTAAGCCTTCCTAATAATCCTATGCAATAGGTACTGCTTTACACCCCATTTTATATTCAAGGATACAGGTACTGAGTACTAAGTTATCTGCTCAAGGTCATGCTACTTACAAATAACACAGAAAATTAGGACTAAGAACGCCCTGAATTGTTACATTATGTTCTTACTTGTGCATCTCAGTCTTTTCCTGGTCTCCAAACATCGTAACTCCCCACTCTTCTTTCTTAGTCTGATTTATGTTTTCATTTTTTCCTTGAAAATACTGTTTTGTTTTTTTTTTAATTAAATCAAATACACATAGATCATGAATACATTCAATGTGCTGATTTTTTTTTTTTTTTATACAACCTGACATGGTTAGATCAAACCAATCAACATAGCTTTCACCTCATTTATTTGATTATTGTGCCAAAACATCTATGTTCTACACTTGACAGATTTGACTTGTACCCTTGCCATATGCTGCATAGCTGTAGTCCCGCCTTTTACCCTCCCTCTGTCAAACCTCTCCCGTCCCCTCCCTTCCCACTCCATTTCTCTCCTTCATCCTGAGCTATAGTTGTGCTCTATCTTTCATAAGAAAGTGTGAGTAAATATAAGTAGGTTGCATAGAGTACTAAGTACATTGGATACTTTTTCCTCCATTCTTGAGACATTTTACTCAGGAGAATATGTTCCAGATTCCTCCATATAAACATAAAAGAGATAAAGGCTTCATCTTTTTTTTTTAATTTTATTTTATTTATTTATTTTTTTAAGCAGGAACTCAACTTTATTGCGTCAAGCAGCCACTTATATAGAGCGTGGGGAAGGGGTGGGGAAAGAAGGCGGGGGATGAGGTGCGTGACAGGGTTGGGCCAATGACATGATACCACGTTGGCTGTATCTAGGTAGAGGCAGTTTCAGGCCGGGCCTTGCTGAGTCATTGCTATGCAGAAGTAGCTCGATGGATCTACTTCTAGTCAGGCTCCAGAAGTTGCACTAGGCCTCAGGCACATGGCAGGGCCCAACAATT
>CAUYPK010087289.1:0-14388 GCA_963574355.1 Loris lydekkerianus | reverse complement strand
ATACAATATCTGGCCTGAGTTTTTGTATCCAGTCAGCTAACCTATGCCTCTTTAGAGGACAGTTTAAGCCATTCACATTGATGGAGAATATTGATAAGTCTTGTAGGGTTTTTGGTATTGAGGTTTTCAAAGGTCCAGTGGGTATTTTTAATCTTTTCACCAGTGTGGAAGTTGGAGTTTGATCAAAAGTTTCTGAGTAAGTTGACCTTTGTGGTATAGGATTGGGTTGGTCATTATGGAGGATAGGCCTGAGAATATCCTGAAGAACTGGTTTGGTTATGGCAAATTTCTTCAACATATGAATGTCATTAAAATATTTAATTTATCCATCATAAATGAAACTCAGTTTAAATGGATACAGGATACAGGGTTGAAACTAACTTTGCTTTAGAAGATTAAAAGTCTATGACTACCCTATTCTGGCTTGAAATGTTTCAGCAGAGAAATTTGAAGTCATTCTAATAGTCTTTCCTTTGTAGGTAATGGTTTTCTTTCATCTGGCTGCTTTGAGAATTTTCTCCTTCATATTAAATTTAGTGAAGTTAATTAGATGCCTGGGGGATGTCTTATTGTGGTTGAGTCATGCTTTGGGTTCTGAAACTGTCTGCTGTCTGAATTTCAGAATCTCTAGGCATGTCTGGAAAATTCTCTTTCTTAATTTCATAGAGAAGGGCCTCTGTGCCTAGCCAGGCCACTTCATCAGTTTCAGGGATTCCAATAATTCGGTGTGGTGGGGCTAAGTGGTTCGGTCTAGTTTTAATCTTGTTTTTGTTTGACCCTAGTGAAACAGTTACTCTGGGTTGAAGTCTCAGCTGTGGAGAAATATAAGCAATTAAGTCACCCCACCCACCACTGGCAACAAGTAGAAAAGGAAAATCCAACCTTCCTACAACCACACACTCAGGGCACCCCCCTGAATAATCCTCAGGTGATTGGCTTAGTTCAAAAGTTCCAAATCAATTGTCTCAGTCAGCACCTGTCTTGGGTGGGAGAGTTTAAGAAGTACCTGGGAACAGGATCACAGATGTCTGGTGACTACTCTAATATGGCTTGCTCCAGTGCTGCGTGGAGTCAGGAGGAGCCACCCAGCCAATAGATTAGTCTGGGAAGGTTAATGCCTCCTTCCCTACCTTGCACCATTGTGACACCCAGTCACTGATAGCCCTGCAGTTGGCTGACCCAGTTGCCTGTAGTGAACAGATATTTCAGGGGGTTGTACCTGCCTGAATCATAAGGCAATCGGCAAGGCCGCTGCACTTTGCCTCTATCTAGCAGGAGGAGGTGAGGCCTGACAACCTTGGGCACTCGATGAAGGTTGGGGGGTGCTCACTCAGGTCCAGCTCCACCCCTGATTGAATTTACTGACAGAACAAAACAGAACTGATAAATTACCCTGCAGAAGAGAAGCTGTTTTAAATTCCATAGCCCTGTCTTTGCTCCTGCAGGTTTGTATTTGTTACCTTTCAGTTCTATCCTGCTGCCTTCCTTTGTCTATAGGCTGACGATCCCCAGAGGGCCTGGTGCGTCTTAGGCTCATTAAAGTGGTCCTCTATGTCAGCCCCTTCCTGGGTCTGTCAGTCGGTCAGGCAAATTCTCTACTCACAGGTGGTTGCAAGCCTCCTCTGGGTGCCCAGGGAGACAGAGGGTGTGACTTCAGAATATCCTGGTGTGAGCCATATTGCTGCTAAAAGATGGCTTCTGGATTGTGCCACTGGGAACTGCTGCTCTTGTGTGGTTCCCTCTCAGCTGACCATCCTCTCCTCCCTCCCGTGCCCCAGAGTCAGCACTGACCAGCTGCAGCTTAGGCACTGTCCACACCCCTGGATAAATCACCCAAGTCTCTGGACTCCTGGGGGACAGGCCTCCAGACCTCAGAGTGAGAGTGGAGGGGAATGCTGGGAGCTCAGGGTTGCAGGTGGAGAATATATACAGTTTTATATGGTTTTATGCCTGGCCGTATTGCTGCTAAAAGATGTGCCTCGGGAAACTGTTGTGGCTTGGTGTGGTTCCCTCTCAACTGATCGTCCTCTCCTCGCTCTCATGCCCCAGAGTCAGCACTGACCAGCTGCAGTTTAGTCACTGTCCACACCCCTCGAGAAATCACCCAAGAATCTGAACTCATGGGGGACAGGCCTCAAGACCTCAAAGTGAGAGTGGGGGGGAGTGCTGGAAGCTTAGAGTTACAGGTAGAGAGTATATACGGTTTTATACATTTTTATGCCTGACAGGAGAATGCCAAAGCTCCCTAGTAGGGGCGGCAGGTCTAGTTTTTACAGGGTCTCTCCCGGGGAATGTAGTGGGAGGACCTTTGAACTCTGCTCATTTGTTTGTGGGGCACTCCTAGCCATTCTCATGGGGGAGAGAACTCCCTTCCTCTTGGTGATGGATTTTCTATTTTTTGTGTGTCTCCTTGTGGTCACAGCTCACCTCAGTGGGGTTGATGTGCGTTCTTCAGCCTTCTCTCTTGGTGCAGCTCAAATTCACCAGGTTACTTGCTATACTTTTGTCCTTAAACTCTCCTTCTGGATGGGAGCCTCTGTGGAAAGCTGGTTTCAATTAGCCATCTTTTCTATGCCCCCCTCAAAATTATTATTATTATTATTATTATTATTATCATTATTATTATTTTCAGTTTTCAGCCAGGGCTGGGTTTCAACCTGTCTCCTTCAGTATATGCAGCTAGCATCCTACTCCTTTGAGCTACAGGTGCTGCCCCCAAATTTATGTTTTTCACAGGCTTATCAAAGGTCAAATGGCAATAAGTGTCTGAGTTCATCTCTTGTTTCTCTATTCTGTTCCATACATCTAAGTCTCTATTTTTGTGCCGGTGCTATGCAATTTTGATCACTACAGATTTATAGCATAATCTGAAGTCTGGTAGCTTGATTCCTCCTGATTTGTTTTTATTTCTGAGTAGTGTCTTGGTTATTCAAAGTTTTTTTCTGATTCCATATAAAATGAAGTGCTATTTTTTCCACATGTTTAAAGTATGACAGTGATGCTTTAATAGGGATTGCATTAATTTGTATATTTCTTTGGGTAGTATGGACATTTTAACAATGTTGATTCTTCCCAGCCATGAGTATAATATGTTTTTCCATTTGTTCACCTCTTCAGCTATTTATTTTCTCAGAGTGTCATAATTCTCTAATGGAGATCTTTCATGTCCTTTGTTAGGTAAACTCTCAAATATTTCATCTTTTTTGGCACTACTGAAAAAAGGAATAGATTCCTTGACTGATTTTTTCAGCTCAACTATTGTTGGTATATATATATATATATATATACTACTGGTTAGTGAATACTGATGTTGTAACCTGAGACACTCCTGTATTCCTTGATCACTTCTAAAAGTTTTGTAGTTGAATCCCTGGGGTTTTAAAGACATACAATCTTATCATCTGCAAAAAGTGAAAATTTGATCTCCTCTGATCCTTTATGGATACATTTGATCGCCTTCTCTTGCCTGATTACTATGGCTAAGATTTCCACTACAATGGATGCAATGGCTAAAACTTCTATTACAATGTTAAAAAGCAGAGGAGATAGTGGGCAACCTTGCCTGGTTCCTGATCTGAGTAGAAATGTTTTCAGTTTTACTCCATTCAATACAATATTGGCTATGGATTAGCTATAAATGGACTCTATCAGTTTAATAACTGTCCCTTCTATACCTATTTTTCTTAAGTGTTCTGATCATGAAAGGATGCGGATATTGTCAAAAGCTTTTTCTGAATCAATTGAGAGAATCATTTGGTGTTTATTTTGCATTTTTGTGTATGTATTATATTTATAGATTTATGTATATTGCATTTTTGTTTATGTATTATATTTATAGATTTATGTATATTGAACCAACCTTGAGACACTGGGATAAAAACAACTTGGTCATTGTGTATAATTTGTTTGATGTGTTGCTGGATTTTGTTTGCTAAAATCTTACTGAATGTTTTTGCATTTATATTCATTAAAGGTATTGGTCTACAATTTTCTTTCCTTGTTGGGTCTTTTCCTGGTTTGGAGATCAGAGTGGTATTTGCTTCATAGAATGTGTTGAAAAGTATTCTTTCTTTTTCTATGTTTTGGAAAAGGTAATATAATATAGGTACAAGTTCATCTTTAAAGGTTTGGTAGAATTCTTATGTGAAACTATGTCCTACTGTACTGTTCTTTTTTGGCACATTTCATATAGTTGATGCAGTTTCAGTACTTGATATCAATCTATTCAACATTTCCAATTCTTTCTGGCTAAGTCTAGGAAGATGGCATGCTTCCAAGTATTGGTCTATTTCCTTCAGATTTTCATATTTCTGAGAATAGAGTTTTGTAGTATTCATTAAATTTCTCTCTTAGGACAACCTTGACAATATCCACAGATTCTGATAATTCATGTCTTCATTATCATTTCATTTCCAAAATTTGGTGATTTCCTTCTTAATCTCACCTATGACCCAGGTATCATTCAGCATAAGATTAATTACTTTCCATGTCTTTGTATGAGTATGTAGATTTCTATTTTGGGATAGTTCAACTTTTATACCATGATGGTCTTAGAAAAACACAAGAAATAATTTCTATTTTTTTTAAATTTCCTGAGGTTAGACTTGTGACCTAAGATGTGACCAATTTTGGAGGATGTTCCTTGGGCTGATGAGAAAAATGTGTGTTCAGCTTTGTTAGGATGAAAAGTTCTGTAGATTTCTGCTCAGTCCATTTGTTGTGGGGTCACATTTAAGTCCAAAATTTATTTCTCAATTGGAATTTATTTTTTAATTGGAGCATTTATCCCACAGTACCAAAGGGGTATTAAAATCTTCAACTATTATGATGCCAGAAGATATCAAATTGTTCATGTCTGTTAGGGTCTTCCTTATAAGCAGGAGCATTCTGGTTGGGCGTATAAATGTTAATAATTGAAATCTCTTCATCTTGAGTGTTTCCCTTAACAAATATGAAGTGTCCATCCTTCTTTCCTTACTTTTTTTGGTTTAAAGCCTAATGAATCTGCGAATAACATTGCAAACCCTGCTTTGTTCTGATTTCTGTTTGCCTAGATTGTAGATGTCCATCAGTCACCCTGAGTCTATATTTATCCTTTAAGGTGAGATGAGATTCTTGTATTCAGCAGGTATCTCATCTGAGTTTATGTATCCAGTGTGCCAACCTGTGCCTCTTTAGGGGACAATATAAAATATTCACATTAATTGAAGAATTGATAGGTGTGATAGTACGTTGTCTGTCAACTTATTCAAAAGTCTTGCGGACGTGTTTAATCCTTTTGCCACTGTGGAGGTTGGGTTTTGATCAAAAATTTCTGAGTGAGTTTACTTTGGTAGTAGAGCATTGTGCTGTTCATTGTGGAGGAGGGATCTGAGAATATCCTGGAGAGCTGGTTTACTTATGGCAAATTTCATCAACATGTGTATGTCATTAAAATAATTGATTTCTCCATCACAAATGAAACTCAGTTTAGCTGGATATAGGATTCTGGGCTGAAAGTTATTTTGTTTTAGGATATTCAAGGTTGATGACCCTCCTCTCCTGGCTTGAAAGTTTTCAGCTGAGACATCTGCAGTGATTCTAATATTCTTCCCTTTGTTGGGTATGATTTTCTTACATCTGGCTGCTTACAGAATTTTCTTCTTCATGTCAACTTTGGCAAAGTTAATTACAATGTGTCTAGGAGATGCTTTATTTGTATTGAGTCATGCTGGGGTTCTGAAACTGTCTGCTATCTGAATTTTGGTATTTTTTCCCATGCTTGGGAAGTTCTCCTTGATTATCTCTTGGTGTAGAGCATGTGTGCCTTTTGTAACATCCTGTTCTCTTTCAGGAATTCCTATAGGGCAAATGTTTGCTCTTTTGGAGTGCTCCTCCCACAACTCTCTCAGAGATGATCCATTTTGGCTCTCCACTTCTCTGCCTCTTTGAACATTTGTAAGTATTCAAAAGCTTTGTCTTCAATGTCAGAGATCCTTTCTTCTGTCTGATCCATTCTGTTATTGAGGGATTCTACTGCATTTCTCAGATCTTTGAGTGCTGACATTTCTTGTGTCATTGTGAGTAAATCTTTGGCTATTTTGTTTTTTAATTCATTCAATTCTTGAGACAACTTTTGAATTACTCCTTAAATTTCTAATTCCAACTTTACTTCCATTCTGTTAAGTTTATTTGCCATCCAAATTCTGAACTCAATTTCTAACATCTCATCCATTTGTTTATAAATAGGATCTTCTGTTGTGTCTACTTTGTCGTTTCTTGGGGGAGTTCATCTACTCTGATTATTCATGTTGTCAGTGATTTCCCACTGATTCCACCCCATGATTATTTTTCACGATTTGGCTAGAGAAGCTGGTAAAGTGAAATTTGATTCAGGGCTCCTGGAGTTGTAATTAACCAGCGCTTTACCAAACAGCTAGGACTGGTGACTGTGGCTTTTCCCCTATAGCTTTACAAAGGACCTGTTCAGTACTGCAGCCTGAGATTCATGGGACCTGGTTGGTGTGATGGTGCTAGGTGGCTCTGTTTTGCATTCAGCTAGTCTATGTCCAATCCTAGTGAGTCAATGGCTTTGGGCTAAAATCTCAGCTGTGGAGAAATACAAGAAACTAAGACACCCCGCCCCCCCAGGCCCCCCCCCTGCTGGGAAACAATTGGAAGAGGAGAATCAGATCCTCCCACTATAACACAACCATGCTACAATTTTGGAGAGTCCCTGGGTGATCAGACCAGGTCAAGAGTTCCAAACCAATTGTCCTGGTCAGCACAGATGCAGATCAAATGTGAGAGTTCAAAAAGTCTCCAGCAATTAGACAGCAGGGGTCCACTGACAGCTCAAGTGTGACTTGCTCCAGTGATCTTTGAAGCCAGAAAGGCCCACACAGCAAAGAGTTAGTCCAGGTGGGTTGGTGCCTCCTTCCCCATTTTGTACCTCTGTCACACCCAGTCACTGGTAACCCCATAGGGCTGTGGCCCAGTTCCCTCCCATGAGCAAATGTACCAGGGATTTGTACCTGCCAAGGTCAAAGGGGAGTCAATGCCTCCTCAATCAGGCTGCTTTCACCAGCCAGCAGTGGGAGCTGGAGCCTGACTCTCTCCGGTGCTCAATGGAACCTGCAAAGTATTCCTCCTGAGTTTATTACCAGCCAGAGGTTAGCAAAGCAATAAATGTTTTTCTCCTTCAGAGTTTATGCCTCTGCCCCAGCTGCACTGCTCCTCTGGTATTTCTGCAGGGTGAGGTCTGGCTGCCTCTGGCAGTTCACAGAATTAGGGAGATGTCTCTCTGAAGTTTGACCCCAGGGGGATTACTTTACTACCACTGATACTGAGTGGGAAGTGCCTCCAAGCAGATTTCAGAGACTCGACCCACTGCTAATTTGTACTTTTGCGGAGCCAGGCCAGACACCCTCCCTCTGTGCCTTTCTGTATCACTACTGGATTCACTGTTTCAGTGCAGCTGCACTGTCATGGCCCATGCAATGCTTGGTCCTAGCAAAGAACCACAGAAATTCCTGTCTCTACAGGGGTTGGGCTTCTAGACAGCCAGGGGAGCGGGGAAGGGTGGACTGGGAGTTCAAAATGGCAGGGAAAATATTTGTTCAAATTTCATGCTGGGCAACTTTTATCCTAGGCCCACAGCAGGGTCACTCTGGAGGAGGAGTCTCAGCCTCCAGCAACTCTTTCCCATGGGGTGAGATAAGAAGTTTTCAGTTCACCACTTGCTTGTAGAGATCTCACAGAAAGCCACTCTCTTGGGGGAGGGGATGGACACTTGTCCTCTTTGGGATGAGTTTTGTACCAGAAATTTGTTTCCTTGGAGTCACAGCTTGCCTCAGCAGAGATGACGTGCAGTTATCAATCTTGTCTCTCAGCTCAACTCCCAACCTTCAGCTTTATTGTTTTTCTCTGACTATTATCTCTCCCTCTAGACAGGAGCTTCTGTTGAAAGCTAGCTCCAATCAGCCATCCTTTTCCCTCCCCAGGTTATTTTTTTCAATGTATTTTTAAAGTTGGTAGCTATTTTTTCTTCAATATGTTTTCTGCTCCTTTCTTTCCCTTTTCTCATTTTTATGCTTATATTATTTGTAATTTTGTTCACTTGATAATGCACACTTTTCTCCCATTTTTTTAACCTCACTTTTTCTCTTTGCTTTTTGTCTTTACTTTTAATCTTGCTGATTTTTTATCTGTCAATTTAAATATCTTCTAGTTGATCTTCTTTGGTTATTTTTAAAAATTTTCAGTAGGTTTTCAGCTCTACAACTTTAATTTTTCTCTGTTTTATAATTCTTTACTGATAATTTCCTTTGGTGCCATATTATTACCATACCTTCCTTTACTTCTTTAATTATGGTTTGGTTTAGCCCTGTGACTATGTTCTCACAGGTAGTTTATGTTGTCTAATTATTTCCCAAGTGTAAGGGTAATACTGTGTTTTCCCCTTACATGTCTCATAATTTTGGTTGTGAACTAGACATTTTAGATAATATATTATGACAGCTCTGGGTATTATCATCCCCCTAGGAACTTGTTACTATTTTTTATCTGTTTATTTGTTTAGAGATAGTGTCTTTTTAGTGAAGTCTGTTCTTACCACCATCCCTGCATTGTTCATCCTCTGATATTATTGTTGAAGAAGACACAGATTTTGATATAGCCACCATCAACCTGAAATGACAGTTTCTACAGGGCTCTCTTTCTCTCCTTTCATGATCATGCTGAGCTGTTATACTCCAACAATTGTCTGCTGATTGCTCTATTGCTTTTTAAAGTGTCCTGAGGGCAAAAATTTTTCTACAAGTTAACTCAGTAACATTGGAGAAATAGCTTCTGAGGTCCTTTGGAAAAATAGCTTCTGAGGTCCAAGTTTAATTTTTGTTCTGATACCAAGAAGACTTACCCAAACTGTCTTGTTTTTGTTTCTCTCCTGAAAACCATCCTATCCTGTAGCATAGCTTGTATCTTGAATCTTCTCCAAATTGTTTTTCACCACACTTATAAGATAAGCACACATCATGGTGAGAAACTAGGGTATTTTTAGATCATCTCTGCTAAAATGAAACACAGTCATATGAGCTGAAGCAAATGTGACTAGGGGTCTAGTATTCTCAGCATGCTGTGCCCAAGGTAGTACCTCAGTTCTGTAAGTGGGAACCAATTTAGAAAAGGGAGGCCCCTCTCAATTGAATTTTCTCAGGACGTAGCCTAATCAACACTTCTCTGGAAACAGGATGAGCTTCACTGACATTCTTCTTCTCCCTAGAAGAAAGCCTTCAGATGGACACTGATGAGAGAAGGAGCTCTGTGTTCATGGTTGCAGAAGTCTGGAATGTAGTCTTTTTCTTGTCGAGCTGAGAGGTGGAAAGGAAAAAAAGTAATAGTCTCGGTTCAAATGGATATTTCTTCACTTTCTCTCCATATTCAAGGCCATTTTCAGAGGATTTAAATAATTGTTTGTTTTGGTTTGTTTTTAATTTTTATCCCTGTCACTGAAGTCAATCTCTTCTATGTGCTATTGATTGGAACTACTTACTGAGTAAGTAGTCTCCATCTTTATATAAAGAATTACCTGATATCTCTGGACCTCAATTTCTACAACTATAAAATGGTAAAGTTGGTTTTTTTATCCCTATGAATTCTTATAGTATTCTAGTACTAAAACAAAATACAAGAGGCTTGATATCTCATTTTACATAACAAATTCAATGAAGGAAAAGATGGCAGAAGTAGCATTTGATTTATATCAAACAATACAGAACAACTAGCAATACTGAAGCAATACATATTTTGAGTAAAAGGAGAGAAAAATTAGCTATTGATTTTTCTTCAACCAAGCTCTTTTATCATGGGAGGGATATGTAGACATATATATCCCCATGGTTAATCATTTGTTGAAAAAAAAAATGCTGCATAGGGAATTTCTTTGTGATTTTATTTTTATTAGGCAACTACTGCTGATTTTAGCTTTCTAAAAATGTACGGACGATTTTCCTAGGTTTTAACAATAGGCAGAAATTTTTTGTTAAAGCAATTTCAATTAATTTATTCTCTATGACATTTTATGCATTAAAAATATACTTTTGTTGTTACTATCGAAGCCATGTATGCATGTTTACCAGGGGAGGTTAATGAGGTAAAATACTTACCTCAATGATTAAAATATATGCCTCAGACTTAGTATCAGTGTCCACTAAAGTAATTCATTCTGTAAAATTGAATGTGGGAATGGAATTTTAAAGAGAAATGTAAAGCTTAAATATTATTTTATTTGGAGTATAAGGACATTACCTACCAACATCATGTCTCATTATGGTGAAACCTGATAATATAGGTCATTTTTCTTGCCAGTTCTTAAATGCTAAAATAATAGAATTTATCCTTATAATTTCCAGAGGGATGAATGGAAAGCTTTTATTTTATTTAATTTCATATTTGAAATAGGAATGGCCTTCTTTCTGGTAGAAAGAAATTTGCAATCAGGTGCTCTGTACTGTATATTTGCAAAACATTAAGTACTTTGTAAAATATTTTTCAAGGACTTCCAGTTTTAGCTCCAACAAGTAAAGAGTTTAGGAATCCATCAGTCCAGTCATTATGCTAAGAGAAAGCTGGAGAAAGACTTTTCTTGCATCATAAAGCTGAGGTCACAAGGAAAACAACTCTCAAATTTGGAGAGACAGAAGAAGTCAGAGCAAAGATCTGTTTACCTGGACCAGAAGCACTGGGGCCATAAACTGGAAGAATTTCTTAAATGGTAATTTTGAACTTTGATGAACAACTAGAGGCTGACTATAGACTAGCATAAGAGTAAGAAAATTCTTACACATTTTCAAGCTTTACCTCCAGGAACCCCACCAAGTTCTCCAGACAAATAAATGAGAAAGAATACCTCTTTGCTCTGGCAGTTAGAGTGAAAGAGTATTACTCATGAGGTACATCCAGACCTTCTTCATAGCAAAGGCCTACCCTACAGGGGAAATAATTTCTCATAATGGTATTTCAGGGCCATTAGTAAAGGCTCTCCAGCTGCAATTCTTCCTATCTTACCCAACCAGGAGAAAAGAAAAAACTATAGAAGAAATATTTGTGAAAGTCACAGCCAGACATACATGCCAACTGGAAAGTTCACATTTAGTTAAAACAATATAAAATGCTTTTCTACTTTCACCTCTCCAACAAGGATCCAATATAATAGTAGATTATAGTCGATATTATACTTGATAATAATTCTAGTATATTAATGATCAGTTTAAATGTGTATGGTTTAAATATACCAAATAAAAGACAGAGATTGTCAAAATGGATCAAAAAACAATACCCAGTCATGTTTGTCTACAAGATATGCTGTGCTAACTCTAGTGAAAACATAGCTGGAATAGCTATATTAATTTAAGACAAAGTATGCTTCAAAACAATAAAATTTATCAGGAATAAAGAGGAGCAACACAGATTTTCTTCTAAGAAAATCTAACAATCATAAATGTGTATGAACCTAACAAAAGAACATCAAACAATATGAGATAAAAATTTTGAAAAGTGCAAGGAGAAATAGATAAATCTGCTATTATCATTGAGTTCATTATACCTATGAAGTAACTGATCAAGTAGACATAAAATCAATAATGATAATATTTAATCTGAATAGCACTATCAATAAATTGTATATATTTGACATTTACAAAATGCTCCATCTAACAAAAACAGAATGCACACTTCTCCTCAAAATTACTAGAGCATTAATTAAGATAAACTACATAATTATTATGAAGAAAAAAATGAAAGTTATGCTATCAGACCACAATGGAATTCAATTATAAATTAATAATAGAAAAATAGCTGAAATGTTCAGATAATTGGAAACTAAACACTCTTCTTTACTACACATAGGTAAAAAGCCTAAACCATAAAAGTACTATTTTATACTAAATAACAATGAAAATACAACTTATCAAATTTGAAAGATGTAGCAAAATCAGCATTTGGAGGGAAGTTTATAGCATTAAATGCAAATATTGTAGAAAAATCTAAACTCAAAAACCTAAGTTTCAGCCTTAGGAATCTAGAGAAAGAAGAGCAATTGAAGCTTAAAGCAAGCAGAAATAATAATAATAATAATAATAATAATAATAATAATAATAATAATAAGAAGAAGAAGAAGAAGAAGAAGAAGAAGAAAATTCAGAACAGAAATAAATAAACTTGAAAAGAGCCAAATAAGAAAGTCTATAAAGTAAAGGTCTAATTCTGTGTGAAGATTAATAAAATTAGTAAATTTCTACTCAGGATAAGCAAGAAAAGAAAAGAGAAGATATATATTACCAATGTCATGCATAAAAAAAAAGTCATTAAAAATGATCCCATGGACATTAAAAAGATAATTAAAGAATACTATAAATTTGTGTTATGTCCACCAATCTGAATATTTAGGTCAACAAATTTCTCAACACAAACTACAATTCACATCACGAAAAAGCAGGTTATCTGAATAGGTTTATATTTATTAAATAAATTAAATCAATAATTTATAACCTCAAAAAAATTAATCACTAGATTCAAATGGTTTCATTGGTGAAATTTATGATGAAATGATATCAATTTCTACAATATTTTCCAAAAATAAAAAACAAAGAAACATTGCCTAACTCATCTATGAGGTCACCACTATTCCAATACCAAATGTAGATCAAATTAGTATAAGAAAGGGATACAATAGATTTATACTTCTCATTGACAAAAAATTCCTGAATAAAACAGTAGCAAATTCAATTAAACAATGTATAAACTAATTACATACCATGAACAAGTAGAATTTATTCCAAGTATGCAAGACATAATAATAAATATCACTTCATATTTGATGTTTAATTGCTGACAGAATTTAAGACATACTCTTCCCTCTTTTCATTTTACTCTATATGTGAGCGAGTTAATAAGAAAGACAAAGTACTCCTTGTTTTTGTGCCAGGAGGAGGTTCAAACCATGCATGCCTTTCTCCCTCTCCTGCTCTTTCACAAGCCATTTTTTTGGACCTTTTATTTTTTTCTATTAAAGCATGGCTGTGTACATTAGTGCAATCAAGGGGTACAATGTGCTGGTTTCACATACAATCTGAAATATTTTCATCAAACTGTTTAAAATAGCCTTCGTTACATGCTCTTACTTATTGTATGAAGACATTTGTATTCTGCATTTAGTAAGTTTCACCTGTACCCATTCTAAGATGCACCTTAGGTGTGGCCTCACCCATTCCCCTACCTCCTCCCTAACCTTCCCCCCCTCCTCCCCGCCCTTGGCCCTTTCCCCATGTTCTTGTGCTATAGTTGGGTTAGAGCCTTCACATGAAAGCTATAAATTAGCTTCATAGTAGGGCTGAGTGCATTGGATAATTTTTCTTCCAATCTTGACATACTTTGCTAAGAAGAATATGTTCCAGCACCATCCATGTAAACATGAAAGAGGTAAAGTCTCCATCTTTCTTTAAGGCTGCACAATATTCCATGGTATACATGTACCACAATTTATTAATCAATTCGTGGGTTGATGGGCACTTGGGCTTCTTCCATGACTTAGCAATTATGAATTGGGCTGAAATAAACATTCTGGTACAGATGTATTTGCTATATTGTGATTTTTGGTCTTCTGTGTATAGAGCTAGTAAAGAAATTATAGGATCAAATGGCAGGTCCATTTTTAGGTCTCAAAGTATTCTCCAAACATCCTTCCAAAAGGAATATATTAGTGTGCATTCCCACCAGCAGTGTACAAGTGCTCCCTTTTCTCCACATCCAGGCTGACATCTTTGGTTTTGGAATTTTGTTATGTTGGCTAATCTTACTGGAGTTGAGTTATATCTGAAAGTAGTTTTGATTTGTATTTCTCTGATGATTAAGGATAATGAGCATTTTTTCATGTGTCTGTAGGCCATGCACCTGTCTTCTTTAGAGAAGTTTCTCTTCAAGTCCTTTGCCCAGCCTAAGATGAGATCACTTGTTCTTTTCCTACTAATACATTTGCATTCTCTGTGGATTCTGGTTATTAAACCTTTATCGGAGGTATAACCTGCAAATGTTTTCTCTCATTCTGAAGGCTGTCTACTTGCTATACTTACTATGTTCTTCACTGTGCAGAAGCTTTTTAGTTTGATCAGGTCCCAGTAGTGTATTTTTGAAACTACTTCAATTGCCTGGGGAGTCCTCCTCACAAAATATTCACCAAGGCCAATTCCTTCAAGAGTTTTCCCTGCATTATCTTCTAGTATTTTTATAGTTTCATGTCTTAAGTTTAAATCTTTTATCCAGTGAGAGTCTATCTTAGTTAATGGTGAAAGGTGTGGGTCCAGTTTCAGTCTTCTACAAGTCGCCAGCCAGTTCACCCAGCACCACTTGTTA
>CAUYPK010087286.1:0-18681 GCA_963574355.1 Loris lydekkerianus | reverse complement strand
ACTAGGTTTATACCCAGAAGACCAAAAGTCACAATATAACAAAGACATCTGTACCAGAATGTTTATTGCAGCCCAATTCATAATTGCTAAGTCATGGAAGAAGCCCAAGTGCCCATCGATCCATGAATGGACTAGCAAATTATGGTACATGTATACCATGGAATACTATGCAGCCTTAACGATAGATGGAGACTTTACCTCTTTCATGTTTACATGGATGGAGCTGGAACATATTCTCCTTAGCAAAGTATCTCAGGAATGGAAGAAAAAGTATCCAATGTACTCAATCCTACTATAAAGCTAAACTATAGCCTTCACATGAAGGCTATAACCCAACTATACCACAAGACTATGGGGAAACGGACAAAGAAGGGGAAGGGAGGGGGGAGGTTTAGGGGGAGGGAAGGTAATGGGTTGGGGCACATCTATGGTGCATATTTTTATCTCTAAAAAAATTTAAAAAAAAACAACGAACAGAATATTTTAAATTTTTGTTCCATTAATTTTCACCCTTATTATTTCCTATCTTAATTCTAAGTACTATAGTTGTTTTACCATTCATTTTTAAATAGTTCACATATATTTTTCCATATTGTATTATTGTGTTGTAATATGTGTTGAGAGTAATTTTGTATTCATTTCCTAAAAAATGAATTTTGAAAATATTCATAGAGATCTCAAACTCACATTTCTGCAACTTTATATTTTTTAAATATGGAAGTGGTATTCAAAAATAAACTACTTTTATAGATTATACTCTGTATATACAAATAACTTTATATATAAATAACTATATACAGGGTGGATGTAAAGTTTGTGTGCAATTTAAAGTAGTTTACTATTTAATTTATGTCCACCATCTGTGTGTGTGTGTGTGTGCACCTATGTATGTATACATGGACACACATATAAAGAACTGTTAAAATTTTCTTGCGAGTAGGACAGAAAAGAGATATAGATTAACATTTGAATGTCTATTCTATGGCAAGCACTTCATAAATGTATTTAATTCATAGGGTCATTTCATAAGGTATATATTCTTATCTTACAGAAATTGAGTCTTACAGACTCTGTTGAAATAAAGTGTTGAAGTTCACACTGTTGATGATTGAAAAAATGAAAGTCTTGGATTTTAATCCAGTCAGTTTAACTTCAGATCCTATGCTCTTTCCAGTATTCAGTAATTCATTCAAATATTTACCGAGCATTTATCATGTTACAGGCATTTTTTTCTAAATGTTAGGAAATCAATTATCCCTGCCCTTATGGACCTCATATTCTAATGGAAATAAAACCAACAAATAAAGTATAAGATACCAACTATGGTAAGTATTATGAAGAAAAATGAAACAAAGAAATAGGCAATATGGAGGTAGTGTTCTAAATAGAGTCATCAGGGAAGGCCTCTCAAACTTAAGATCTTTTGAGAAAAAAATGTAAAGAATTAGAGAGTAAGCCATGCAGATATCTGGGGAAGGCCATTCAAGAACATAAGCAGTGAAGCAAAAATATCACTATAACACTGGAATGTTCCTTCCAGAAACTGCTATCAAGCCAGAATGTCTATAATCAACTGAGGGGAGTCAACTAATAGCTATCAGAAGTAGAAGAGACTGAATTGTTTTGGACTTGCTAATTTTTATCCTGAGTGAAGTGGAAACCATTGGAAGATTCTGAGCAGTGAAGTAACCTGAACTGACATGTGCTTTAAAAGGATCTCTCAGACTCATACTACTATTTTAGAATAGACTAGAAGCACAAGGTATGGAAGCTGTGAGACCGCTGAGGAGGCTGTGGCAATACTCCAGATGCAAGATGATGATAGCTTAACTTAGCAATGGAAATGGTGAAAGAGTGGGGTTCAAGACATGTTTTTAAGGTGTATCCAATAGGATTCGTTTACAGACTGAATGTGAGTTCTAAGGAAAGAGCAGTAGTAAAAGGTAAGTTTTTTGGATTGAGCAACCAGAAGGATGGAGTTGCCATTTACTAAGATAAAGTCAGAGAAGACCAGAGCAAGAAGGGTGGGAAAGGGTGAAATTTTGAATAAACAGAATACATTAGTCAGAAATTCAGGGCAGAGACCAAGGCAAAAGATAAAAATTGTAAAAATTGGGAAATTATAACTTTAGAGATAGTAAGAGTGGATCGGATCACCAAGGGAATGGTGTAGACAAAGAGGGCTGTGCTGTAAGGGACTAACATTCAAAGAAGGGAAACAGAAGACTCAGCCAAGGAGACTGAAGAGTGGCCTGTGGGGTTAGACAAGAGCTAGGACAGCATCCTCTAGCACCTGGGCCAAATGCAGCACAATGGATGGTCAACAGCATTAGTAAGGAAATAAAAATTAAAACTACAGTTACAATGAAACACCACTACATGCCCACCAGGATGACAATATAAAAGAAAAAAACAGTATACATGCAAAGATTACCTACCATGAGTGGAGTTTGCAGGACTAAAAGTTGCTCTGAGTGAGTCAGCGAATGAGTGATGAATGAATGAATGAGAAGGCCTAGGACATTACTGTAACACTACCGTAGACTTACAAACATTGTACACTTAACGCTACTCTAAATTTATAGAAAAATATTTTTATTTCTTTAGTTATAACTTAACCTTATTTTACTGTAACACATTTTACTTTATAAACTTTTTAAATTTTAAATTTTTAACTGACTCTTGTAATAACACTAGGCTTAAAACACAAACACATTGTACACCTGTACAAAAATATTTTCTTTATTCTGTAAGCTTTTTTCTATTTAAATTTTTTTTATTTTTTAAACTTTTTGTTAAAAACTTGCTCAAACTAGCTTAGGCCTATGCAGCATCAGTATCATCTATATCACTGTCTTCCACATCTTGTCCCACTGGAAGATTTTGGGGACAATAAAATGCATGGAACTGTAATCCCTGTGTTAACAATGCCTTCTGGAGTACCTCCTGAAGGACCAGCCTGAACTGTTTTACACTTAACTTTTTTCCTAATAAGTAGAATGCACTCTAAACAATATATAATATAGTAAATACACAGATCAGTAATATGCTCAATAGTTTATTATCAAGTATTACGTATTATATACATAATTGTATAGGCTAGACTTTTTGTTTATACTAGCATCACCACAAGCACCTGAATAAATGCATTGTGCTATGATGATACAATGGCCATGATGTCACTAGGTCATAAGAATTTTTCTGCTCCATTATAATCTTATGGGACTACCATCATACATGGTCCGTCATTGATTGAAATGTTGTTATGCAGCATATGACTGTACTATGAAACTGTATGCTTGATGTTGTATTTGCTTACTCAATTGATGTTTCGTTATAACAGCTTTTCTTCGGATAATGCACCCATTGAAAGTGTACAATTTAGTGGCTTTAGGTATAGTAGAATTTCTTATCTGTAACCAAAATCAATGGTAGAACATTTTCATTACCCCTAAACAAAACTCCTTACCTTTTAGTCATCATCCCTAACCCCACTCCCACCCCTACTTAGCCCTAGCCAACCACTAATCTACTTTCTTTCTCTATAAAGTTGCCTAGTCTACTATTTTATATACCCTATATACTCTAGTATAAGCCGAGTTTTTCCAGCAAAAAATTTGTGCTGAGTTCGGGTTTTTCGGCACAAATTTTGTCGAAAAAACTCAGCTTATACTCGAGTATAGACGGTAAATGCTATTTTCTATAAATGGAATCATACAATGTGTGGTCCTTTGTGACTAACTTTTTTCACTTAGCATAATGTTTTCACATTTCATCCATGTTTTAGAATGTATGAATATTTCTTTTTTTGTTTGTTTGTTTTTAATGTTTATTAAAGTTTCTGGACTTCACACATTTCACTGTATGGATACACTACATTTATCTACCCATTCATCAACACATGAACATTTGGATTTCCACTTTTTATTTCTCTTGGGTATATACTTATGAGTAGGATTATATGGTAACTCAATATTTTACTATTTGAGGAGCTGCCAGAATATTTTCTAAAATACATGCACCATTTTACATTTTTACCAATTGTGAGAGTTCTAATTTTTCCACATCCTCACCAACACATATATTTCTGATTATTTCCATCCTACTGGATGTGAAGTGTTCTCTCATTGTGGTTTTTATTTGTACTTCCCTGATGGCTAAGGATGTTGAGTACTTTTTCCCCTTTACTTACTGGCCATTAGTATAACTTCCTTAGAGAAATGTCTGTTCAAGTCCTTTGACCATGTTTTAATTGAGTTGCCTTATTCCATTGTAGCAGTTCTTTATGTATTCTGGATACTAGTCCCTTATCAGATATAATATTTGCAAATATTTTTTTCCATTCTATAGGTTCTCCTTTCACTTTCTTAGTAATATCTTTTCATGCATAGAAAATTTGAATTCTAATGAAGCCCAATTCATTTATTTCTTGTTGCTTGAGCTTTTTGTGTCCTATACAAGAATCCATTGCCAAGTCCAAGATCATAAATATTTATATCTAAGTCATCTTCTAAGATTTTTATAGTTTTAGCTTATATATATATATTTAGATTGCTGATCCATTCTGAGTTAATTTTTTATATGGTGTGAAGTGGAGGTCCAACTTATTCTTATGCATGTGGATGTCCAGTTGTCCCAACATCATTTGTTGAAAAGACTGTACTTTCCCCCCATTAAATTGTCTTGGCAACCTTTGTTGAAGATCATTTGACCTTAAATGTGGGATTTTGATAGCGATTACATTGATTCGTGGATCGGTTTAGGGAATATTGCCATAGTAACAATAGTAAATCACCCAATGCATGGAAATGGATGGTTTTCCAATCATTTAAATCTTTAATTTCTTTCAACAATGTGTTACAGTTTTCAGAGTATAAGTTTTGCTCTTATTTTGTTAAAGATATTCCTAAGCATGGTACTGTATAGAAATACAAGCAGCTGGGCATGGGGGTGGGAAGGGGACGCTTGTAGTATCAGCTACTTGAGAGGCTGAGACAGGAGAATCACCTGTGCCCAGGAGTTCAAGGCTATAGTGAGTTATGTGATCATACCTCAGCACTCTAGCTTGGGCAGAAGATGAGACACCATCTTAAAAAAATTCCTATGACATTTAGGATTATTTTGTCTAATTGTGTGAAAAATTATGTTGGTAATTTTGATGGGAATATAGGCATTTTAACTATATTGATTCTTTGGGGAATATACACATTTTAACTATATTGATTCTTGCTGTCAATGAGCATGAGCTTGGGATGTTTTTTCATTTGTGTCATCAACAATTTCTTCCATCAGTATTTTGTCTCCTTATAGGAATCTTTTGCTTTCTAGGATAAATAAATTTCTAGGGCTTTTGGGTTATTTTTTTTTTTTTAAGCAATGGTAAATGGTATTGAATTCTTGATTTGATTTTCAGTTTGGCTGTTGTTAGTGTATAGAAATGCTGCTGATTTGTATACATTTACTGAATTTCTTTATCAATTCTAGAAGTCTTTTGGAAGAGTGTTTAGAGTTTTCTAGACATAAGATAATATCATCAGTTTGACCTCTTTTCAGATTTGGATACTCTGTTTCTTTCTCTTGCCTGATTGCTCCAGCTAGGACTTCCAGTACTACGTCAAATAGAAGTGAAAGTGGGCATCCTTGTCTTCTTCCAGTTCTTAGGGAGAATGCCTTCAACTTTTCCCCCATTCATTATGATGTTGGCTGTGAATTTTTCATATATGGATTCTATTTATCAAAAAAGATGCTGAATAGCCAACCCAGTCCTAAGCAAAAAGAACAAATCCAGAGGCATCACATTACCTGACTGCAAATTATACTACAAGCCTATAGTAACTAAACAGCGTGATACTGATTTTTATAAAAGAAGACACACAGATCAATGGAACAGAATAGAGAACCCAGAAATAAAACCATATACCTACTACCATCTGATTGTTAACAAAACAAACAAAAACATACTCATACACTGCAGAAAGGATGCTGTAATCAAAAAATGGTGCTGGGAAAATTCAATAGCCATATGCAGAAGAATGAAACTGGATCCCTATCTCTTCAGACACAAAAATTAATTAACTCAAGATGGACTAAAGACTTTAAATGGATTATAGACTTGATACCATAAAAATTCTAGAAGAAAACTTAAGAAAAACCCTTCTGGCAATTGGCCTAGGCAAAGAATTTATGACTAAGACCCCCTCCAAAAGCAAATACAACAAAAACAAAAATAAATCAATGGAACTTAATTGAATTAAAAATGTTCATGTACAACAAAGGGAATAATTAGCATAGTAAATGGGCAACCTACAGAATGGGAGGAAATATTTGCAAACCATCTATCTTACAAAGGAATAATACTCAGAATCTACAAGGAACTCAAATCTATAGGACAAAATGCTTAAAAAGTGGGCAAAAGACATTTTTCAAAAGATATACAAATGGGAAAAAAACAGGAAAAAATGATTAATACCACTAATCAACACAACAATGAGATACCACATTACCCCATCAGAATGACCATTATCAAAAAGTCAAAAAATAATAGATGTCAACACAAATTTGGTGAAAGGGAACACTTATACACTGTTGGGGGAAATGTAAATGAGTACAACCTCTATGGAAATTCTTTAAAGAACGAAAAGTAGACCTATTTAATCCAGTTTTTCCACTACTGGATATCTACCCACAGGAAAAATAATTATATCAAGAAGACTCATATACGTTTACTGCAGCACAATTCACACTTTCAACGAGATGGAATCAACCTGAGTCCCCATGAACTGATGAGTGGATAAGGAAAACGTGGTATATAGCCTCCATGGAATACTACTCAGCCATAGGCTAGAACTAGAAGCCATTATCTCAGGTGAAGTATATCAAGAATAGAAAATCAAATACCACATGTACTTACAAGTAGGAGCTAAACAGTGGATATACTTTGTCATATAGAGTGGTATAATGAATTTAAGAGATTCAGAATGGGGCAGGAAGAGAGGAAGATGAGGGATCAAAAATTATTTATCAGGTATAATGCATAATATTCAGATGATGGGTCCACTAAAAGCCCTGACTTCACCACTATACAATTCATACATGTAACAAAAGCCCCCTTGTACCTCCTAAGTCTATTGAAATTTTTTATAAAAACAAATACAATCTATTTTTATACTTACTTTGATTCTTGCAGCCCTGCTGAACTTATTATTTCTAATAGTTTTTCTTAGCAGATTCCATAGGGTTTTATGTATGCAAAGTTATGTTCTGTACACATAGACATGATTTTAGTTTTTGTTTCTTTCTTTACAATCTTCATGCCTTTCATTACATTTTCTTGCCTAATTACCCCGGCTAGACACTCTAGCACAATGTTCAATGGAAGTAGAAAGAACAGACAGATAGATATCCTTGTCTTGTTCCTGATCTTATGGGGAAGGATTCATCTTTTTCTACCAAATGTCACTTCAACTGGTTTTTCATAAATGCTCTTTATAAGGTTGAAGAAGTTTAGTTGCATAAGTTGTTTTTATCATGAGTGGGTGTTGAATTTTGCCAAATGTTGTTTTTACATCTGTTCCCATGAACATGTAATTTTGACCTTTATTCTATTGATGCAGTGTGTTATCAATCTTACATTCTTGGGATACACCCCACTTGGTCATGGTATTTAATCTTTTCTAAATATTGCTGGATTTGATTTGCAAGTATTTTGTTAAGGATTTTTCCCCTATTTTGATAGGGAATTTTAGTGTGAAGTTTTTTTATGATGTCTTTATCTGGTTACGGTATCAGTGTAATAACTTATAGAATAAGTTGAAAAATGTTCCTTCCTGGCTCAGCACCCATAGCACAGTGGTTACGGCGGCAGCCACATACACTGAGGTTGGCGGGTTCAACCTGGTTCCAGACCAGCTAAACAACAACAACTACAACAAAAAATTGCCAGACATTGTAGTGGGTGCTTGTAGTTCCAGCTACCTGGGAGGCTGAGGCAAGAGAATCATTTAAGCCCACGAGTTTGAGGTTGCTGTGAGTTGTGATGCCATAGCACTCTACTGAGGGCAAACATAGTGAGACTCTGTCTAAAAAAAAAAAAAAAAAAACAAACACACAATGGGTGGCACCTGTGGCTCAATAGGTCGGGTTCCAGTCCCATATACCAATGGTGGTGGGTTCAAACCCGGCCCTGGCCAAACTGCAACAAAAAAATAGCCGGGCGTTGTGGCAGCTACTGAGGAGGCTGAGGCAAGAGAATCTCCTAAGCCTAGGAGTTGGAGGTTGCTGTGAGCTGTGACACCAAGGCATTCTACCGAGGGCAATAAAGCGAGACTCTGTCTCTAAAAAAAAAGAAAGAAAAAGGTTCCTTCCTGTTTTCTGGAAGAGTTTTTGGAGAATTGATATTAATTCTTTAGACATTTGGTAAAATTCACTAATGAGGCCATCTGGGCCTGGGCTTTCTCCTGTGTGGGAAGTTTTTGGTTACTGATTCAATTTCTTTCCTTGTTTTATGTCTATTTCAATTTTGAATTTCTTCTTGAGTCAATTTCAGTAGCTTGTGTCCTTCTAGGAGTTTTTCCATTTTATCTAAATTATCAAATTTGTCACTATATAGTTCAGAGTATTCCTTAAAATTCTTTTTCTGTAAGGTTGATAGTAATATCCTCTTCCATGTCTTATTTTAATAATCTGAGTCATCTCTCTTTTTCTAGGTCAGTGTAGCTAATAGTTTCTCTGTTATCTTTTCAAAAAACAACTTTTGATTATATTTATTTCCTCTATTGTTTTTACATTCTCTATTTTTAATTTTTTTTAAATTTATATATCCATAGATTTGGGGGTACAGGTGGGTTTTTGTTACACAGATGAATTGTGTAACAATCGTAATTGTATAGTAGTGATGTCTAGGTTTTTAGTGTACCCATACACAAATAGTGTGCATTGCACCATACAGGTAGTTTCATTTCCTTCATCCTTTCTATTCTCCCTGATTCTAAGTTTCCACTGTCCACTGTATTATTCTGTATGCCCCTGCATACTCATAGCTTAGTTCCCCTTATAAGAGACAACATATGGAATTTGGTTTTCCATATCCTTCACTTAGGATAATGCGCTGCAATTCTAAGTTGCTGCAAAAGACATTGTTTCATCCTTTTTATGACTAAATTGTATTCCACAGTGTATATATGTCACGTTTTCTTTAACCACTCATCAGTTGTTGGGCACTTAGATTGATTCCATATCTGCATTTGTGAGTTGTGCTGTGATTAACACACAGGTATAAGGATCTTTTTTATACAGCTTTTTTTTTTTAACATTTCTTTTTTTTTTTTTTTTTTTTTTTTGCAGTTTTTGGCTGGGGCTGGGTTTGAATCCACCACCTCCGGTATATGGGGCCAGTGCCCTACTCCTTTAAGCCACAGGCACCACCCATATACAGTTATTTATTTTTTTTAGTAGATACCCAGTAATGGGAAAGCTGAGTCAAATGGTAGATCTATTTTTAGTTCTTTAAGAAATCTCCACACTGTCTTCCATGGAGGTTATACTAATTGACATCTGCACCAACAGTGTATAGGCATTCCTTTTTCTTTGAGTTCTTGATGACCTCTATTGTTTACTTTTTAATAATGGCCATTTGACTGGAATAAGATAGCATCTTATTCCAGATTTTTAATTCTAGTGGTTTTAATTTGCATTTCTCTGATTGTTAGTGATGTTGAGCATTTTTTCATATATTTGTTGGCCATTTGTATGTCTTCTTTTGAAAATGTCTGTTCATGTTGTTTGTCCAGTTTCTTATGGGGTTATTAGGTTTTTTTTCTTCATGTTAAGTTGTGTGAGTTTCTTAAAGATTCTGGACATTAGTCCTTTGTCAGATGTGTAATTTGGAAATATTTTCTCCCATTCTATAGGTTATGTATTCCGTCAGGGGTTTTTGTTTGCTTATTTTGTTTTGGGATGTTTTTGTTTGTTTGTTTGCTGTGCAGAAACTTTTTGGTTTAATTAAGTCTCATTTGTTTGTTTTTGTTGTATTTGCTTAGTCATCAATTCTTTGTCTAGGCCAATGTCCAGAAGAGCTTTGTTCTAGAATTTTTGTGGTTTCAGGTCTTAACATTTAAGTATTTAATCCATCTTGAGTGATTTTTGTATACGGGGAGAGAGAATTTTCCCAGCACCATTTATTGATCAAGTCATCTCAGCATTTGTTTGTTTTTCTCTGCTTTGTTGAAGCATTCTCCTAAGAACTAGAACAAGACACAGATGCCCACATCCACTACTTCTATTCAGCATAGTATTGGAAGTCCTAGCCAGAGCAATCAGGCAAGAGAAAGAAATAAAGGGCATCCACATTAGAAAAGAGGAAGCCAAATTGTATGTTTGCTGGTAATAAGATCCTATACCTAGAAAATCCTGAACACAGCTCCAAAAGATTCCTAGATTTGATAAGTGAATTCAGTAAATCTCATGTTACAAAATCAACATACACAAATCAATAGCACTAAAATACACTAATAATGACCTACCTGAAAATCATGTCAAGAACTCGATCCCATTTACAAAAGAGGCTGTCAGGGTTAGGAGGCTGTCAAGGGAGGAGGCTATCAAAGGGAGGAGGCTGTCAGAGGGAGGAGACTGTTGGGGGGGAACTGTCAGAGGGCGGAAGCTGTGGGGGTGGGAATAAATATAATTCGTTTAAATTATATTTAATTTCTGTTTAAATTATTCAATTTAATTATTTATAAATGTATTTTATAAATAAATTTGATTTATTTTTAAAAATATTTAAATGAATTATATTTATGAAATATGAGAAGCAAGATATTTAAAAGTTTAAAACAGTAGTTATCTTTCCTAAATAACTTCAGCCAGAGTTTCAAGCATCAGAATCAAAACCGAAGTTTTTTTAAATGGGAAGTTTTTATAATGCAACTTTTTAAAAAAATCTTTTAACACTATGATGAAGGTTAATCTTGAACACAGATAACTGTGATGACTTCTGTTCTGCACTCCACATCATTCTTTCACTGCTTAATAAATAATCATTTGTAGCTCTGTGGGGGTGGAAGTAGGGTGGGGATTTTCTTTTGGCATATCCACTAGTGAGTAATACATTTATTTCAAGTGCCAATAAAAATGTTATACTGGACTTATTTGACACATTTGTTAGTTATTAGAGAAACTAATTCTAAACCAATGCTGTATTTCCTTACCTATGAGTTCAGATGATCTTATCAATATTTTATACAAAATGAACAGTTTTTCATACTGTATAACATTTTTGGAGGGAAAGTAATAAAAGACACTTTGCAAAGTGCCACTATCTCTGGACTTATTTCAGTAGAGAGTATTTTTCACCTTTTTCTTCTCAAATGGCCTTCGTAATTGTTTCCATGAATTTTCTTCCTTTCCATTACCTAACATTTCAATCTTTGTTTTCTTTTGAAGTTCATGTCTACTGTTTCATGCTTCCCCTTTCCTCTAAACCCCTAATCTTCTTACCTCTATGCTGAAGTGAGATGGAACAGAAGGTACCCCAGTGTAAGCCTGGTCATTAGCTTGTACATTTTCTGGGTCTTGGTTTCCTCATCTGTAAAGCAGATAAGTCAGACTAAAGGAATCAGGATAACGCTGATGGCAGAAATGGATCCAGTTTGGAATTCTTGAAATTAGAACAAAGTCATTAGGGGCTTGATGTAAGAGAATCAACGCTTAAACGAATTGAATTGTTCGTAAGAGGTTTTGCTGTTTGCAGCAAAAGCCTATGGCTAGGAGTGAGAGTTATAAGAAATAACCTATATGGCTCAATAATGGAACACCTTGGTGAAAAGGGCATGGAGAGGGATTTAGATGAGAGCAGTGGAGAATTGGCAGTCTCTACACCGGTGGTGTTGAGAGGCATGCGATGGGCCTTATATTAGTCTGGAGGAGAAGACAGTCAGGGGCATGCGCAATCTATAATGGACCCCACTTACTCTACTCTGTCTCCTCTCCTGCCTGCAGAACGCCAGCACGGCATCTCTCTGCTGAAGATTATGAAGCTCTACTAAAGACTAAGATCTATCTATTCTAAGACTGCTTTACTCTCTCTAAGACTCTCTCTCTCTCTCTCTCTCAGTCCCCAGGCACCTAAGAGAAATCATTCCTGAGCAAGGTAGCTTAGCGGTCCGCATCCGGAACCTAGTTAAGCCAGGCCGGAGACCTGGCCAATCCAGGTGGTGTCAGAAGTGGAATAGTGAATGCCACTGACAGCTGTTGATCTCACATTCAGGGATTTGACATTATGAGGGTTATTCTTACCGTTCGGTTGTTGCCAATATAATAGTTTGAGGAAGCTTATTTGTAATGGTATTTCAATTCAATAAACAATTACTGAGTGCTTAATATGTACAAGCACTATACCCGTGTTACATATTTTGTATGAGATCAGGAAGCCTAATACTGTTTTACTATTAAAAGAAACGGTGGGATTAATTTGTTGAAAGATGCAGACTTTAAAAAACAATATAAAACCACTTTGTAAGACTATTTCCTTGGAGAGGGCGTGGTTGAAGGGGGTGTTTATTTATTTATTTATTTATTTATTTATTTTTTGAGACTGAGTCCCACTATGTCACCCTGGGTAAAGTGCCATGGCATCACTCAAACTCTTGGGCTTAAGCGATTCTCTTGCCTCAGTCTCCCACGTACCTGGGACTACAGGCGCCCACCACAATGCCCAGCTATTTTTTTGTTGCAGTTGTTATTGTTGTTTAGCTGACTCTGGCCAGTTTCCAATCTGCCAGCCTCAGTGTATGTGGCTGGCACCATAACCACTGTGCCACGGGCACAGAGCCTGAAGGGGATGTTTTTGTTTGTTTTTAAGTTTCCATAGTTAGAATTATAGTGACAGATTTCACTTATCTTTCCCTGTGGGAGTAGGGATCAGTCTCAACCTAAAACCCTCCTACAAAACAAAACAAAAACACCTACAGAGGAAAAATCAGCAAAGTTCCCTACATGTGATAAGATTTAGACCAAATTTAAATACAACTTCTTATCATTGATTCAAGGTTCATCCAATTAAAACAATCTTGGGAGTTGCATATGTACAATTTTTCTGTCCTCAATGTAAGGCATTAAAAGACAATCTATTAAATAGAATTTTCAGTGATAATACACAATTAACTATCAAATTAGTAGTATATTACAATTAACTGTTATTTGAATTTTAACACTACAATTAACTGTCATGTTAGTGGTTAATATTATAATCAACACTCATAGTTAGCTGTGGGCATACCAAGATTGAAGTTAAAATATGGAAAAAAAAAAAGGTTAAAGTTATTATGTAAAGTACTTAAATTGTTTTCTAAATAGCAGTATAGAAGGAATGAAAAATGTGAGTCTTAGTACGGTTTTGTACCCTGAAGTAAATGCATGATGTGGCTCCCAAATATCTCTTTAGCAATGAAGGATTTATTTTCCCACCTGCTGGGAGTGCAGCTAGCAGATGGCTATCAGCCCTCTTTGGGAGTTTTCTCAAGATAGCTGAGCTCCCCAAAGTATTTCCTATTTCCAGGAATGACTCATCAACACAGAAATATATAGGCTCCAATTCCAGGAGCCCTTGTCCCAACTCAGGACATCTTTGAAGGACCATCCCACTTCAGAATTTCCAATGGGGCTGACTGAGGCCTTCACTGAAACTACTTCACAGCCCAGCCTCTCCCTCTGCCTGTTTTTTCCCTTCCTTTGCACAGGTATTGCTTTCTAGAGCACTCCCTAATAAATGTCTTGCACACATATCTCCATTAGGATTTGCTTCCCAGGGAACCCAACTCCTGCCACTAACCAGCGGTGCCCTGCATAAGTCATGAAATACACTATCGTTATTAAAATTATCTTCCTTGAAGCTTAATTTCTTAATCCAAAAAATAAATATCATTCTCAGCAAGGGTCTTTGTCAGAGTGTTAAATGCAATGACATGAAAGTGGCTGTAGAGCTTTAGAACTAATACAGACTGAATGAGGCCAGATAAACATGAATTCCAATTTTAGCTCTGCCACTGTGCAGTTTTTAGAAAGCTACCTATGCTCTCTCTCCCATGTCATCTATCAAATGGGAACAAAATAATCATACTAAAAGTAATACTTTTAATTGGGCACTTACTGTATGCTAACCATTTAGCTAATTTAATAAAACCTACATTTTAATAAACATATTTGATAAAGTCTGTAAGGATTAAGTGAACTAAGAAATATCAAAGATTTTGTATAATACTGAGTTCATAGTAGCTAGTATAATTTATATTGTTATTATTTATAATAAAGCATTTGTTAGCATGCCTTGTACCAGAAATGATACTCTACATGAGTTAACAAGTCAGATTTTTCACATTGCCAGGACTGTATTTTTGTTGGAGAGAAATATTTTCTGTATTGTAGTGACATATAATTAAAACGGCTTCATTTCTCTAAAATGGCACAGGTGTGCTCAGAATCCACAAGACAGGTCAATTAGAGAATAAATTATCTGTTAAGACTCCCTCTATTTTTGCTCTCCCTTACAAAAAATTATACCATATTCATAGGCCAAGCTGTGCAGCCAGTTGCAGATTAGAAGCAGAAACTGGTTGTCTATAAAAAAATCAAACTTATGAAGCCCACTCATGACGATGGAGACAGCTGGAGTTTGCAGCTTGTTCCACAGATGAAGATTGGTGGCGGTGTGGGGTGATGTATGACTCAGTCTTGTTCAGACTGCCTGCTTCACATTTACTATGTATTTTACATACCTTCAGGGGCACCAGAGTTTGTCCACCTAAAATGTACACATTTTCTCAGCTAGATTAAATTCACCTGATTTTAGAAATATTTACACACTTCAAGTCTACTTGAAAAGTAATACTAAAGACATGGGAAAGCCTAGGCTAACGGAATTGCTAAATCAACTGAGATGTTCAGTTTTAAGCAAAAAAGTGGGGCTGCTACTAAGTGCCTGAAAGCCATAAGATGGAGCCATATACTAAGAACAGTGAGGCTGAAAGAACCCTCCTTGTACACCGGCAGTTGCACTGGCTCTGGATGGTCTGACTTCTTGTAGGATAAGAAGAATAAACCCCTCTTTAATCTGATTAAGCCATTGTGGTTGCATTTTCTTTAATGGTGCCAAAGGCACTCCAAGCTAATATGGGGTTAAACTTAACATTGTCTCATTCTGCTCTTTAGTTTCTCATCAACATTGATCTCAGACGCATCCATGTCCAAAAGAGAAGAGGTGACTAATTGCACTTAACTGTTCTATAATATCCCATCACATGTCCGTCCCACGTTTCACCTTCCTATTCCCCACAGACAAAATTTTGATTTTTTTTTTTACTTATTCCTCTCAACAGTATTGTACTATACATGTATGTGTGTGTCCTTATGTACACATGACAGGGTTTCTTTAACAATTATCAGTGGAATAGCCGGTTGTAGGGCATGAACACTTTCAATTCACTAACTTCTGGTATTGCCAGATGTCTTCTGTTTGCCCCTCCAGCACCTTTCTCCAGCCTACTCCACCCTGGGAGGACAACTCTATGACCTACAGAAATTGACCTCAGCTCCGGTTGGATTTTTCTGGTAAGAATCCTAGCAGAATATCTGAGGAAGATATTAGAGTGAAGACTAGTTTTATTTGGGAATCTATTCACCTGGCTTCCTCCCTGCAAGATTTCTTGGCCCAAGTCCCTTAATGGAAGAGCACTGCTCCACCTCGGCCAGATTGCTTCATCCAGGGTTCCAGGAACTTTCACCCCTTTCCCTCCTTCCCCTTGTCCTCTTGAGCCTGAAGGGGTAACAGTTCCCCTCCTCTGCTCACATCTTCATAAATAATCTCTTATCTCTTTGTGAATCAAACCTTGAATTAGTTTGGCATCTGTAGCCCAACTACCTAACTGCTATATTTCTCTTCAAGGAGACTTTATTAATTTATAGACCTACCAGCAGCACACAAGAATATTCATTACCCCCAGAATCATGCCAACAGTTAATATTAACTGACTTAAATTTTCTACCATCTTACAGATTCAATAAAGTTGATTATTTGTTTTGTACTTTTCTGATCAGTATTACATTGAGAAATTTATCTATAAATTTCTTTTTACTTCAATTTGCCTTTTTTCTACTGGATTGTCTTTTTCTTGTTGATTTTTAGTTCTTTAAATATTTGAAACACTAATCCCTTATCTGTTCTATGAGCATCTCCTATCCACTGCTTCTATTTTGTCAAGGGCAAATTCTTTGTTGATTCTTTGTTGCCCAAACTTTTAAAATATTTACCTATATTTTCTTCTGTTTTAAAGTTTTGCTTTTCATATTTTGGTCCTTAATATATCTGAAAATTATTTTTGAGTACAATGAGAAAGCCTGGTCTTATTTCTTTTCTTATGGTGAGCCAGTTTTCACAGCACTGTTATTGAATGATCCGGTCTTTTCCCCATTGATTCAAAACGGAAGCTATTAGTGCTCCAAAAGTCACCATACATAGGGAAAATGGAAAATTATGGCTAAATGTACCTTTATTTACAAATATTCATTACAAAATTTTACAAGATATTTACGTGTTCACCACCTCTTTCTACATACACACACAATCTTCTCTGAACACATTTCAAGATATCTGTTCTCTTATGTATGGTGACTTGTGCGACATCCTGTACTTCCTACACCTAATTTTTAGTGTACTTATGGATCTGTTTGTGAATTTTACATCCTATTCCACTCATCTATATACTGCTAATATTAAGACCTTTTGGTATGTCTTAATATCGCAGTAATATAATGGTAATTTAATAGATTTAAATTGTTTATTGCTGACTTAGAAGTATACTTTTTTTTCTGTATTTAATCTTGAGTCCAGTAATCTTGCTGAACTACCTTATTCAATATAATAGTTTTTTCTTATTTTTTAGAGATGGGGGTCTCAGTATGTTGCCCAAGCTATCCTCAAACTCTTGGGCTCAATAGTTCTGCCTACCTCAGCCTCCTAAGTAGCTGAGACTACAGGTATATGCCACTGTATCCAGCATACACTAATAGTTTTGTACATTGACGTGTGCTAGATTTTCTATGTAGATATTCACATCACCTGCAAAAAATGAAAATTTTATCTCTTTCTTTCCATTTCCTGTAACTCTTAATTTTTTATCTTAGCAGAACATTGTAGGGTTTTTGTCCCATAGTTCATAATAGTTAATGGTGACAGTGGATCTTCTTGTTCTATTACTTGGAGAATTATTTCTAATATTTCATTATTAAATATTTCTATAAGTCTAGTAGATTCCTTTCAATTAGTCAAAAAAGTTTTCTCCTATTTCTCTGTAAAAAGGTTTTTTAAGATATATGATTCTTCAGCTACTTGGGAGGCAGAGACAGGAGACTCGCTTGAGCCCAGGAGTTTGAGGTTGCTGTGAGCTATGATCACAGCACTCTACCCAGGGCAACAGCTTGAGGCTCTGTCTCAAAAAAAAAAAAAAAAGATACATGATTCTTATCAATTGTTGAGCTTTAGCAAATATTTTTATGTACATTTTAGGATAACCATTTCCCCCTTTCTCTTATTTAGATAAAAAAATAGCATTGACACTGTTTTTAATGTTGAAGTATTCTTGAATTTCTTGATCATGATTTACATACGCATTTACATATGGTTTGATAACATTTTATTTATTTTTACATTTATATTCTTAAATGATAATAAACCATTTTGTTTCTTGTATTGACTTTGTCTAGTTTCGTTAAAATAAGTTGGGTGGGTCTCTATTTTATAAATCTTACTGAATCTGTAGTTACTCTCTTTTTTTCCTAATGGTGCACACATTTGTCTTCTTTTGTTTTTTTGTTTTTTTCTGAATCCATCTGAAAACGGGGTCTGATGGATCCAGAGACGGCATAGTTCACTGCAGCCTTGAACTCTTGGGCTCAAGTGATCCTCCTGCCTCAGTGTCCCGAGTAGCTGGGATTACAGGCATGTGCCACCACATCTACCTATTTCATTAGTCTTTTCAAAGACTAGTACTTGTTTTGTTGAACCTTTCTCATGAATCTGTGTTTCCTATTTAATTAATTTATGTAGATTGTAAAAATGTTCACAAAGTAGTCTTGCTCCCCTCCCACCACGTCCATACCCTTGCACTGATATAGCAGGTTCATTAAAAAAAGAAAAGAAAAGAAAAGAAAAGAAAAGAAAAGAAAAGAAAAGAAAAGAAAAGAAAAGAAAAGAAAAGAAAAGAAAAGAAAAGAAAAGAAAATTAGAATGCCTTCCTCTACCCCTTGTGTTCAGGTTAGTTATGTGAGGGTTTTTTTGTTTTTTTGTTTGTTTGTTTGTTTTACCAATGGGACATTAGCCAATGTGATGCAAGCACAGTCTTGAAAAGTGCTGTGTAATCATGGGGTAATCTCAAGGTAGTTTTGATTTGCATTTCTCTGATGATTAAAGATGATGAGCATTTTTTCATATGTCTGTAGGCCATGCGCCTGTCTTCTTCAGAGAAGTTTCTCTTCAAGTCCCTTGCCTACCCTGTGATGGGATCACTTGTTCTTTTCTTGCTTATACATTTGAGTTCTCTGTGGATTCTGGTTATTAAACCTTTGTTGGAGACATAACCTGCAAATATCTTTGCATTAATGTACACAGCTATAATTTAATAATAAAAATAA
>CAUYPK010087284.1:0-16006 GCA_963574355.1 Loris lydekkerianus | reverse complement strand
TAGTAATGTTTTACCATTCCTATGAAGGCATAGGTGATTAGATACTGATTTCATAGTGCTATTGAGTACATTGGATACTTTTTTCCATTCTTAAAATACTTTACTAAGAAGAATATGTTCCAGCTCCATCCATGTAAACATAAAAGATGTGAGGTCGCCATCTTTTTCATGGCTGCATAGTATTCCACAGTGTACACATACCACAATTTGTTAATCCATTCATGGGTCAAAGAGTACTTGGGCTGCTTCCATAACTTGACAATTATGAATTGGGCTGCAATAAACATTATGCAAATGTCTTTGTTGTAAAGTGATTTTTGATCATATGGATATATACCTAGTGGAGGAATTGCAGGATCAAACACCAGGTATACTTTTACTTCCCTAAGTGTTCTCCAAACTTCTTTCCAGAAGGGACATATTAGTTTGCATTCCCACTAGCAGTGCAGAAGTGTTCCCTTCTCTTCACATCCATGCCAACATCTATAGTTTTGAGATTTTGTGATGTGGGCTAATCTCACTGAAGTTAGATAATATCTCAAAGTGGTTTTAATTTGCATTTCTCTGATGATTAAAGATGATGAACATTTTTTATGTGTCTGTAGGCCATACACCTGACCTCTGCAGAGAAGCTTCTGTTCAAGTCTCTTGCCCACAACGAAATGGGATCACGTGTTCTTTTCTTATTAATACGTCTGAGTTTTCTGTGGATTCTGGTTATCAAACCTTTGTCAGAAACACAACCTGCAAATATCTTCTCCCATTCTGAGGGCTGTCTGCTTGCTTTACTTACTGTGTTCTTCACTGTGCAGAATATTTCTAGTTTTATCAGGTCCCAGAAATGTATTTTTGGTGTTGCTTTAATTACCCAGGGAGTCCTCCTCATAAATTATTCTCCCAGGCCAATTTCTTCAAGTGTTTCTCCTGCACTCTCTCCAAGAATCTTTATAGTTTCATGTCTTAAGTTGAAATCTTTTATCCAATGAGAGTCAATTTTTGTTAATGGTGAAAGGTGTGAGTCCAATTTCAGTCTTCTACAAGTTGCCACCCAATTCACCCAGCACCATTTGTTAAAAAGGGAATCTTTTCCCCAAATTATGTTTTTGGTAGGCTTATCAAAGTTCAAATGATGATACGTGGCTGGGTTCATCTCTTGGTTCTCTATTCTGTTCCATATATATCTCTCTCTCTATTTTTGTGCCAGTACCATACTATTTTGATCACTATAGATTTATAGTATAGTCTGAAGTCTGGTAGTGTGATTCCTCCTGATTTTTTTTTTTTTTTTTTTATTTCTGAGTAATGTCTTGGATATTCAAGGTTTTTCTGATTCCATATAAAACGAAGTACTTTTTTCCCCCAGATCTTTAAAGTATGACAGTGGTGTTTTAATAGGAATTGCATTAAATTTGTATATTGCTTTGGGTAATATGGAGATTTTAACAATGTTGATTCTTCCCATCCGTGAGCATGGTATGCTTTTCCATTTGTTAACATCTTCAGCTATTTCTTTTCTCAGAGTTTTGTAGTTCTCTTTATAGAGATCTTTCACATCTTTTGTTAGATAATTCCCAAATATTTCAACTTCTTTAGTGTCCTTAACTGTTTCTTCAGCTTGACTGTTGTTGGTATATATAAAAGCTACTGATTTGTGAGTACTGATTTTGTATCCTGAGACGCTGCTGTATTCCTTGATCACTTCTAAGAGTTTTGTAGTTGAGTCCCTGGGGCTTTCCATATATACAATCATATCATCTGCGAAGAGTGAGAGTTTGTTCTCCTCTGATACTATTTGAATACTCTTGATTGCCTTCCCTTGCCTGATTGTGATGGCTAAGACTTCCATTACAATGTTGAAAAGCAGTGGAGACAATGGGCAACCTTGCCTGGTACCTGATCTGAATGGAAATGTTTTTAGTTTTACTCCATTCAATGTGATATTGGCTGTGGGTATGCTGTAGATGGCCTCTGTCCATTTCAAAAATGATCCTTCTAAGCCTATTTTCATGAGTGTTCTGATCACAAAAGGGTGCTGGATATTATAAAAAGATTTTTCTGCATGAATTGAGAGTATCATGTGGTCTTTGTTTTTTATTTTATATATGTAATGTATTATATTTATGAATTGACGTATGTTGAACCAGCCTTGTAACCCTGGGATAAAACCAACTTGTTCATGGTATATAATTTTTTTGATGTGTTGCTGAATTCTGTTGCTAGGATCTTATTAAATGTTTTTGCATCAATATTCATTAGTCATATTGGTCTATAATTTTCTTTTCTTGTTGAGTCTTTTCCTGGTTTGGGTATCAGGGTGATACTTGCTTCATATAATGTGTTTGGGAGATTCCTTCTTTTTCTATGTTTTGGAAATAATTATGTAATATAGCAACTAGTTCCTCTTTGAAGGTTTGGTAGAATTCAGATGTGAAGCCACCTAGTCCTGGACTTTTCCTTTTTGGGTGATTTCGTATAGTTGATGCTATTTCAGTGATTGATATAGGTCTATTCAGCATTTCCAATTCTTTCTGGCTGAGTCTAGGTAGGTGGCATGCTTCTAGGTATTGGTACATTTCCACAAGGTTTTCATATTTCTGAGAATAAATTTTTTTGTAGTAATTATTGAGGATTTTTTGGTATCTGAGGTGTCTGTTATTTCTCTTTTATCATTTCTCATTGATGTTTTAGAGATTTTACTTTTCTGTTTCTGGTTAGATCAGCTGAAGCTTTATCAATTTTATTGATCTTTTCAAAAAACCAACTTTTTTTTTTGTTTATCTTCTGAATGTTTCTTTTGTTTTCAATTTCATTTAATTCTGCACTAATTTTGGTTATTTCCTTTCTTCTGCTGGGTTTGGGGTTGGAATGTTCTTCTTTTTCCAGTTGCTTGAGATGTCCCATTAAGTTGGTGACTTTCTCTTTTTATATTTTCTTGAGGAAGTCTTCCAATGCTATGAATTTCCCTCCTAGGACTGCCTTTGCAGTATCACTCAGGTTTTGATAATTTATGTCTTCATTATCATTTTGTTGAAAAATATGGTGAATTCCTTCTTAATCTTGTCTTTGACCCAGCTATCAGTCAGCATAAGGTTATTTAGTTTCTATGTATTTGTTTGAGTATGAATATTCCTGTTGCTTTTGAGTTCAACTTTTATTCCTTGATGATCTGTGAAGATGCAAGGAATAATTTCTATTCTTTTAAATTTGCTGGGGCTAGACTTTTGTCCTAAGATATGATCAATTTGGGAATATTATCCCTGGGCTGATAAGAAGAACGTGTATTCAGTTTTATTAGGATAAAACGTTCTGTAGATGTCCGTTATGTCCATTTGTTGTAGGGTCAAGTTTAAGTCCAATATTTATTTGTTTAGTTTTTATTTCTTGGAGGATCTATCCAACACTGCCAAAGGGGTATTAAAATCTCCAACTATTATAGTGTAGGAAGATATCAAATTTTTCATGTCTATTAGGGTTTCCTTTATAAATTAAGGAGTATTCTGGTAGGGTGCATAAATGTTAATAATTGAAATCTTTTCATGTTGGGTGTTTCCCTTGATGAATAGGAAGTGATCATCTTTATCTTTTCTACTTTTGTTGGATTAAAGCCTATGGCATCTGTGAATAAAATTGCAACACCTGCCTTTATCTGATTTCCATTTGCCTGAATTATAGATGTCCATCCCTGTACCTTGAGTCTATTTTTACCCTTTTAGGTAAAATGAGCGCCTTTTATGAAACAGATATGTGGTTTAAGTTTATGTATCCAGTCAGCCAACTGGTGCCTCTTTAGAGGACAATTTAAGCCATTCACATTAATGGAGAGAATTGATAGGCATGGTAATGTTGTGGTGTCATGTTTTTGAAATGTCTAGTGTATATTTTTAGCTCTTTCCCTACTATGGAAGTTAGGTTTTATTCAAAAGTTTCTGTGTGAGTTTAGTTTGGCTGTCAACCATTGCGCTGATCATTGTAGAGGATGGGTTTGAGAATCCCAGAGAGCTGGTTTAGTTATGGTAAATATCTTCTGGTTTAGTTATGGTAAATTTCTTCAACATGTGTATGTCATTAAACTATTTTATTTTTCCATCACAAGTGAAGCTCAGTTTAGATGGATCCAGAATTGAAGATTGATGACCATCCTCTTCTGACTTAGAAAGTTTTGGTTGAGAGAACTGCAGTCATTCTACTATTTCTCCCTTTGTAGGTAACGCTTTCCTTATGTCCAGCTGCTTGCAAAATTTTCACCTTCATCTTAACTATGGCAAAGTTAATTGCAATGTGTCTAGAGGATGCTTTATTTGGAGTGAGTCTTGCTGGGGTTCTGAAACTGTCTACTATCTAAATTTCAGTATCCCTTGCAATGCTTGGGAAATTCTCCTCCATAACCTCTTGAAGTAGACCCATCTGTGCCTTTAGGACCATCCTCTTCTCCTTCGGGAATTCCTAGAAGATGAGTGTTTCATCTTTTGGGGTCCCACAAGTGTTTCAGGGAATGATCAGTTTTTGCTCTCCATCTGTCTGCATCTTTAAGTGTTTGGGAACATTCAAAAGCTTTGTCTTTGATTTCACAGATTCCTTCTTCTGCCTGCTCCACTCAATTATTGAGGGATTCTACTGTATTTTGGAGCCCCTTGAATATTTTTTTTTTCATTTCCTTGAGCTCTTCTATCTCCTTTCTCATTATGTCCATATCCTTAGCAAATATGTCTTTGAATTCATTAATTACTTGAGACAACTTTTGCACAACTTTTGGGATTTCAATTTCCATCTTTTCCTTTAGTTTATTCATCTTGTCATCCATATTCTGAATTCTATTTCTGACATTTTGGCCATTTGTTTATGAATGACATCTTCTGACATATCACCTTTGCCATTTTTGGGGGGAGTTGATCTACTCTGACTATTCATATTGCCAGAGTTCTTCTTCTGGTTCTGTCCCATGTTTATTTTCCTCACTTGGGTATTAAAACTGGTAGGGTGTGACTGAATTGGGGTTACTGGAATTGTAGTTAACTAGCCCTTTACCAAAGACCTGAGACTAATGATTGTGGCTTTTTCCTTTACAGCTTTACAAAGGTCCTTTTCAGATCTGCAGCTAGAGACTCTGAGTATCTAATTGGTGTGACAGGGCTAGCTGGCTCTGTCTTGTAGTCAGCCAGCTTCTATTTGATACTATTGAGTTGCAAAATTAGGCTTAAATTCAACTGGGGGGAGATACAAGTAACTAAGGTTCCCCACCCCTCCCACCCAGCAACAATTACAGGAGGAATATCAGTCCCTACCAGTTCAACACAACCACTGCTCAACCTTGGAGAGTCCCAAGGTGGACCTGGGTCACCTGGGTCACCCAGTCCAAGGTGATAGTTCCAAACCAATTATCTCAGGCAGTAAAATCACTGCTCAACTGCAAAAGTTCAATTGGTGACCAGCAACCTGGTGGCAGGGATCCACAAACAGCTTGGACCCAGTAACCCAAGATGCTGGAGTTTGGCTCTCTCTGATAGTCAATGGGGTCAGGAAGGCTTGCCCAGCCAAAGAGTCAGGCTAGAAGGATTGGTGCCTCCTTCCCTGTCTTATGCTGAAGCCTTACTCCGCCAGTAGTAACCCCATGAGGGTGTGGCCTGGCTTTCTTCAGTGGACAAAAGTGACAGGGTTATGGACCTGCCCAAGACAAAGGGGGGGGAGAGGGTCAGTGCCTTGTCCCATGCTGTACTCTGCCACCAGGGCAACCTCCTGGGTCTGAAGCCCAGATCCCTCTAGTACTCAAATGGCCTCTGAGGAGGGCACCAACAGCTTCTATTTGTCAGTCCCTGCGTGTGTTCACCACCATCCATGGGCAGGTACAACTGCAGGGCATATTTTGCACTCACCAAGTCTGTGTCTCTGTTCCAGCCCTGCCCCACCATGGGCGGGTACCACTGCCAGGCATATTTTGCACTCACAGAGGCTGTGACTCAGTCCTAGCCCTGTCCCACTGCCGGTGGGTGCTGCCACACACTCTAGTGGATTCTGGGTCTCTGTTCCAGCCACACTTTGCCACAGGCTTGGTGTATTTTTTGTTTTCAGAGGCTATCACTCTGTCCCAGCCCTGCCCTGCTGTGCCACAGGTGGTCGCCCCTGCCTCGTGTATTCTTGTGGAGTCTGCATCTCTTTCCCAGCTGTGCTCAGCCATGGACAGGGCATATTTTGTGTTCACAGAGGCAGTGTCTCTGTCCCAGCCCCACCCTGGGTGGATGCCACCCCTGAGCTTACTCTCGCATATTCTGTGTCTCTGTCCCAGCCAGGCTCTGCCACAGGCTGGGTGTATTTTACCCTCACAGAGGCTCTGTCCAAGATCCCGCTGCCATGGGCAGGTGCCTCAGCAGCATTCACTCTCACAGAGTCTGTCTCTCAGTCCCAGCTGCCCGGCTGCCACACATACTCTCATGGAGTCTTCATCTCTGTCTCAGCTGCACTCCAGCGCAGGCAGGTACCACCGCAGGCAGGTAGGCAGGTACTGCTGCAGGGCATGTCCCTTGCTCATGGAGTCTGTGTTTCTGTCTCAGTTGTGCTCCACCTGTACCCCAATGTTGACACCCACCTTCCTCTGGTTGCCAAGAGAAACAGGAAATGTTTCTCCAAAATCCAACCTGGGATGTGAGCCCTGCTTCTGACTCAGGCCACATTACTCCCTCTCCCACTTGACTCCCTTGCTCCACATTTGCCACTTTACACCCATGCTGCTGTGTCATGGGTGTACACACAGACTTATAGTAGCCCACACCATTCCTATACCTCTGGAGGAATCGCCAAACACTCTGGACTTCCAGACCATGGAGGGGGAGGGGTAGACTGGGGGTTCAGAATTGTGGGTAGAATATTTGTTCAATTTTATGCCAGGCAGGAGAATGCCTAGGCTCATAGGTGAGATCTCTCTGGATAAAAAGTTCTGGTGTTTAGTGGCTCTCTCCCATGGGATAAAATAAGAGGAGATCTGAACTCTGCTCCTTTGTTTGTAGAAAGCACACAGTGACCCCCTCTCTTGGGGGAGAGGACTCTTATCCACTTGGTCATGGGTTTTATACCTATAGTTTGTTTCCTTGGAGTGGAAGCTTGCCTCAGCAGGGGTGATATGCACTCCTCAATTAGGGGAGTACAGGTGTTTTCTATACATGGCTTGAGTCAGGACTAGAAATGTGCCCATCACCTGAACAGTGTTCATACAATGGCTTTCTTACACAATTTGTTCCCCTACTTGCTATGGTTTGGATATGCTTTGTTCCCAAGAAAACTCATGTTGAAATTTGATCACCATTGTCTCCAGTGTTGTAAGGTGGAGCCTAGTGAGAGGTCTTTGGGTCATAGTGGAAGATGCTTCAAAAATGACTTGGTGCTATTCTTGGAGTAGTGAGTTATTACTCTCATGAGAATGGATTAGTTTTCATCGGGGATGTATTAGTTCTCAGAAGACTGGGCTGTTTGTTATATAGCTAGGATTCCTCTTGGGATTTTTCTCTTGACACATATTTGCTTCCCCTTTGCTCTTCTACCATGTTTTGTCCCAGCACAAAAGCACTCACCAGAAACTATGTAGATGCCAGCACTATGCCCCTTGATCTTCCTACTGAATTTCCTAGCCTGCAGAACCATGAGCTAAAAAACTTTTTTTCTTTAAAACTTACTCAGTTTCAGGTAGTCTGTTATAGCAACACAAAATGGAGTTAAGACACCATTACTTCCCTGATCACATCTCCAACTTCCCCAGCATTCCCTCTGCTCCAGCCACACTGGTCTCTTTGTCATTCTTTCTTTTTCATTTTATTATTATTATTTTTGAGACAGAGTCTTATTCTTGTCACCCAGGCTAGTGCAATAGCATCACTGCAATATCAACCTCCCAGGTTCAAACAATCCTGTCTTAGTCTCACAAGCAGCCAGGACCACAGGCATGCACTACTACCCTCAGCCAATTTTTTTTTTTTTTTTTTTTTAGAAGGAGTCTCACTTGGTCACCCTCAGTAGAGTGTCATGGCATCATAGCTCACAGCAACCTCAAACTCTTGGGGTCAAGCAATTCTCCTGCCTCAGCCTCCCAAATAGCTGGGATTACAGGCACCCATCACAATGCCTGGGTATTTTTAGAAATGGAGTCTCACTCTTGCTCAGGTTGGTTTCAAACTCCTGACCTCAAGTGATCCACCCACCTCAGCAACCCTAAGTGCTAGGATTACAAGCATGAGCCACCTTGCCCAGCCCCCAGCCACTTTTTTTCCCCATTTCTAGTAGAGATGAGGTCTCATTCTTGCACAGGCTGATCTTAAACTCTTGAGCTCATGTGATCTTCCCTCCTTGGCCTCCCAGAGTTCCTAGGATTACAGGTGTGAGCCACTGCACCTGGTATTGGTTGTTCTTTAAGCAACCCAGGACCTTTTCACTTGCTATTTCTTCTGTCTGGAATGCTCTTTTTTTTCTCAGTTCTTTACTAAAAAGCTACCTTCTCAGTATAAACTTCCCTGACCAGCCTTTCTAAAATTTCAACCATTTACCCTCTTCCAAAACATTTAATATCATCCTTTCCTGCTTAGTTTTCTCCTTAGCAATTATTATTATTCAATACAGCAGAGGTCAAAAACTATGGCCTTCAGGCAAAACCCAACCCATCATATATGTTTTTGTACAGTTCATGTGGTAAGAATGGCTATACATTTTTAAATGGTTGAAATAAATCAAAAGAAGATTATTTTGTAACACATGGAAATTGCGAAATTACATGAAATTCAAATTTTAGTATCTGAAAATATAAAGTTTTACTGGAACACAGCATGGCCATTTGTTTACATGTTGTCTAGTGCCGTTTTCACAGTACAATAGCAGACCTGAGTAGTTCCAACAGAGCCTGTATGGCCTGCAGAAACTAAAATATTTACTGTGGTTATTTTCAGAAAATTTATTGACTCCTATAATATATCATGATACTTATTTATATTTTTATTACCTGTCTCAATTAGTATAATATAAATTCCATAGAGGCAGTATTTTTGTCTATTTTGCTCATTACTATATCTCCAATGCCTACAAGAGTACTTAACATGTATTAGACAATCAACAAATGTTTTTTAAATGAATTAAAGCAAAAAAATACCAACAGTACTTTGGGTTAGAAAGTTTGGCAATGAAAAGGAAGACATGGAGAGAACTGAAGTTTTAAGATAAAGTTGACACAAGGGTTTTGGATAAAGACCTCAATGTGTTAGAAGTGACAAAAGAAATAAACAGTGTTGAGATCCACAGAGTAAGGTCCCCAAAGAAAGCTACTTCTTTCTCAAAGAAAAGAAAGCAGAAAGGATTAAGAGAAGAGAAATGTTGAAGTTCATGTCATTGGCTACAAGCTTAGCAAATTACATGGTAACAACCTTTTGGGGGGGGGGCAGGGGGGGTATATAGTTGCTCAACAATACTTTTTATGGGTAATTTCGTGTGTATTCCTTCTATTTAGAAAAAATAAACTGCAAAACAGGCATAAACAAATCCTTCAGGGAGTATTTCAGAAGAAGGCATTGTTATCATAAAAGATGACAACCGCATGCATGTTATTGCTGATCCTGACGTTACTGCAGCCCAGTTCATAATTGCTAAGCCTTAGAAGAAGCCCAAATGCCCATCAACCTATGAATGAATTAATAAATTGTGGTATATGTACACCATGGAATATTATGCAGCCTTAAGAAAAGATGGAGACTTTACCTCTTTTATGCTTACATGGATGGAGCTGGAACATACTCTTCTTAGCAAAGTATCTCAGGAATGGAAGAAAAAGTATCCAATGTACTCAGCCCTACTTTGAAACCAATTTATAAACACCCACACTTCCATATGAATGCTATAAGCCAACTACAGCCCAAGATAAAGGGGAAAGAGGAGAGGGAGGGGATGGGAGAGGGGAGAATGGGTGGAAGGAGGGTAATTGGTGGGACCACACATATGGTAAGGGTACATGTTAAATCTACTAAGTGTAGAATATAAATGTCTTAACACAACAACTAAGAAAATGCAGTGAAGGCTATGTTAACCAGTTTCATGAAAGCATTTCACATTGTATATAAAACCAGCACATTGTACCCCATAAATGTATTAATGTACACAGCATTGATTTAATAAAAAATTAAAACAAACAAACAAACAAACTACAATGACAAAAGCAACCAAAAAATAGCCGGGCATTGTAGCGGGTGCCTGTAGTCCCAGCTACTTGGGAGGCTGAGGCAAGAGAATTGCTTAAGCCCAAGAGTTGGAGGTTGCTATGAGCTGTGACACCTCAGCACTCTACTGAGGGAGACATAGTGATACTCTGTCTCAAAAAAATAAAATAAAACCACCAACAATGTATAACCAACATGAAGCTCAGTTACTCCACTGCCTGCTCTTCATTGACCCATTTCTTTAACTTATATACACTTATCCAGATGTGGATCATACCTTTCCACAGTAGATAAAGAAGTCACTCCATCATTGCCACCTACCACATAAACATGGTTAACTAGAGCCACAGAACCATCTCCTCCACAAGGAGTATTTATTGATGCCATTGTACTCCACTAATCAGATTCTATGTCATACTCTCCACATCACTGAATCAAGTATTATCATCTAGCCCTCCAATTGCATAAATTGGGCCTCATAAGGAAGCCAAAGCAATTCCTCTCCTCTATGTGTTCATTGATGCCTTCATCATCTATTTATTAGTGATAGGATCAAAAATCTCCCTGCTAATCAAGAGTTCATTTCCATGATGTCCACCTACTGCATACATGTTACCTTCCACAGAAATTACACCCATGTGTTGCCTTCAGCTAGCAATTTGTGGCCCAAAGAACCAACTGTTTTTGTTGATAGAATAGCATTTGATACTGCAAAATAAGTCACCAGATCCACTTCAATCACCTACACAAAACAGCACACCAGTAATATTCTTCCTTGGAGTATTCCGAACAGAGTATTCAAAGTCAGATACTTCTCTGCTATTCAAATGAAGATGGTAATTTCTTGCTTCATCCAGTAAATCTCTACATTTTAGATTTTGCTTGACAATCTGTTTTCTTGCCAGAACACTTATGAAAAAATGAATCAGCAACAATGGCAGATGAACCTGTGCATGTGCTTCATCTAACCATTTGGAATGATGCTGAGGATTGGTAAGAAGCCACTTGATAGCAGCACTATAGACATGCTTTTCATTCTTGATCACTGGAGAACAAAAGCTTATGGGGCTGCTGGGGTGACACATGTACAAAGTCTTCAAATTCCACCACCTTAGTAAAATGCTCACAGGCATATTGATCTTCCATGTACATTAAATCTATTCGATTGTGACTTTCTTCAAAAGCTCTTACTGCCAGGCAATTGGGGGAATGAAAAAGTAACTTCCTGTATTCACAACAAGCTTTAGCCACCATTTCAACCTGCAGAATGCAGGCTGCATGCAGTTGGACATTGTCACCATCAAAATCTCTGATCTCAATCAGCACTTGCTGGGTTTCATTCATTTCATAGAGGAATGTGGCTCTGAAGTAGGGAATAACACAAGCCAATACCAGTTCAAGAGATGAGCTTTGAGCCAACCTTTAGGGGAATATCAGAGTTCTCCATTTCCATAAAATTGAAGAAAAAATGAAAACCTCTCCAAGCTTTACTGCTTCAAAAATAAAGGAGTCTTCTCCACCACCGTCACTAACTGAAGATCTGTTCTTTATTTGGGGGTGCTGCTGTTGTCTTTCGCCTTTGTTAAGTGATTCCTATCTTGTTTTCCATTCACAGAGTCTGAAGTCATTTGCACAAGCCTTCTTTTAATTATCGCTTTTCTCAAACATCCCATTCATTCTTTTTCAAAGGGAGTAGAGAAGGCAGAAGGTAGATGCAGCCACTAAACTTCAGACATTTTCCAAACCCACTCAAGTGCCATCGTATACTTTGAAAAATCAACAGGATGCTCCTTCCTCCCCTCGGTTCTTCCCGATGGTGCCAAGAACTCAGCCACACTACTTGGCTCCCAAAGCTACTGCATGGACCTGCTGAGGCCCAGCTGGCATCAGGCATCCTCCCACCTCAGTCCCAGAGCCATGGCCTCTGCGGCTGGCAGGGTGGACCCCAGGACTATCAACCTAAATACCAAAATTCTTTTGAAAGGAATTCTAACGTGTTTAGTCAGATAACCAACCTTTCAAAGATAAACACACCTTCAAAGAAAATGTCTGGAAAAACTACATTTAATCAAGTTTCCACCTAAACCTGTCATTAAAACTTGAAATAAATATCTTCATTTCATCTGGATACACACTTACCCTTCTAGTTATGTCTTATCAAGAGTCAAGACATATTGTACATTCTCTGTGATATCCAAAGGAAAAAATGTCCCAGCTGCTTTGGGAAGTACAAATAGCTCTAACCTTAAATAAGCTTTTATATATCTTACCTATTAGAGTTCTTCCCAGATAAGAAATCAGTCACTGAACATTTTCTAGAGCTATTGGAAAGTAGAGCGATAACAACCCAAAAAGTTAAAAAAAATGGCCACTTAATCTAACTATTTGCTCTCAGTGAATGCTTAACAAAAATGTGTACATTAAAATTTAGTCTGGACCAAGTATGGTGGCTCACACTTGTAATCCTAACACTCTGGGAGGCTGAGGCAGGATGATTGCTTAAAGTCAGGATTTCAAAACCAGCATGAGCAAATCCAGACCCATCTCTACTAAAAACAGGAAAATTAGCTGGGTGTGGTGGGGTGTGCCTATAGTCTCAGCTACTTGGAAAGTTGAGGCAGGAGGATTGCTCGAGACCAGGAGTTTGAGGTTATTATGAGCTAGGCTAAGGATATGGCACTCTAGCCTGGGATAAAAAGAGCAAGATGATCTAAGAAAATATTAGTTTAGGGCTTTCACATGAAAGCTGTAACCCAGTTGTGACCTGAGAATGGAGGGAAGGGGGACAGGGAGGGGAGGGAGGGCGGAGGGGGTAGAGGGAGGGGGACTGGTGGGATCACACCTGCAGTGCATCTTGCAAGGATATATGTGAAACTTAGTAAATGTAGAACGTAAATGTCTTGGCACAACAACTAAAAATACGCCAGGAAGGCTATGTAGACCGGTGTGATGAAAGGTGTCAAACGGTTTATGAAACTAGTGTATAATGCCCCATGATCATATCGATGTGCACAGCTATGATTTAATAAAAAAAGTTAGTCTGCTTCAAAGAACAAGAATGCAGATGGTTATTAGTAGATAACTGTGTTCAAGACTTCCAATGATATATAACCTTTCAGAATAGGGTGCAAAAATAAACAGTAAGTAATGGAATTAATGACTTTCCAAATTCTCCCTCTGTGAATTTCTACTAAATGTTTACAGTGTGCAAATCAAAAGTATATGTATTGTTCTGTGTAAAGGAACCATCAGATACCAAAATTAACAGACAAGAAGTCTTAACACTGCATCTATATCTCTGCCACTGCATATAATTACATTTATTGCATCTGAAAATGGATAAAACAAAGGACCTTATCAAGTTGTTTCAAATGCAGGTAACAGGAAGCTATATTCCTCTGCAGCTTGGACAAGTCCAGATCTGTGTGATCCGTTGAATAAAACCTCAGGGAATAACAGTACCAGTGTAGGGCATCGGCGTAATTTTGTACCTAAAGTTTAAAAAAAAAAAAAAAATCACAAAGAGATCTCTACAATCTAGAAACATATTAAAGATTGTATTGATTTCTTTTTTAAGTAACAAAAACACAATACACTTTCTCTCTCTTTTTTTTTAAAGACAGAGTCTCAAACTGTCACCCTGGGTAGAGTACCATGGCATCACAGCTCACAGAAACATCCAACTCTTGGGCTCAAGCAATCCTCTTGCTTCAGTTTTTCTATTTTTAGGAGATAAGGGGTCTCAGTTTTTTGCTTAGGCTGGTCTCGAACCTGTGAGCTCAAGCTATCCACCTACCTTGGCCTTCCAGAGTGCTAGGATTATTGGCATGAGCCACCGTGACCAGCCACAGTACACTTTCTATTGAGTTCTATGTGAATTTTATTATTAGTCTTGATCAATATAACCTTTATATAAAGTGGCAGTCAATATTCTTTTTTTCCTACACAGTAGAAATTTCACACATGGGATGAAGAGTCTGAGAGAGTGGTGAACCACACTAGAAAATTCAAAACCCATTTTAATAGATATAACAATAATTTTTGAAAAATTAAAAGAGAACACCCATAATTCACTATACTATTATAATACAGCTATTTTCATTTTTCTACATTCCATAAAACATAGAAATTTTTCTTTTTGTGTTTGTGCATAGTTGTAATTACAGCTTATTTAGAATTTCATTTTCTATTCTTTCCATTTAATTATGCTTTGTATGTAGCAATCTATATTGCTATATAGCCTTCACAATTATCAATTGTAAGGGATTTATAACATTTAATCAAATTAATATAACCATGATTTTCTTATTTATTTAATGTTGTATATTTAGTGACTTCCAGGTATTCCACTATGATAATGAATGCTGCTATATTTTACCCCAAATCTTTTTTTTTTTTTTTGAGTCCTTTGAAAATAGTTGGAAGAATCTAACAGAAAAAGCCTGAATAAGTTTTTTTTTTTTTTTTTTGAGACAGCGTATTACTCTGTTAGAGTGCCAGGGTGTCAGCTTAGATCACAACAACCTGAGACTCCTTAGTTCAAGTGTCAAGTGATCCTCCTGGCTCAGCCTCCTGAGCAGCTGGGAGTACAGATGCCCATCATGATGCCTGGCTAATTTTTTTTCTATTTTTAGTAGAGACAGGGTCTCACTCTTGCTCTGGCTGGTCTCAAACTCAAAAGATCCTCTCAACCTTGGCATCTCAGAGTGCTAGGATTACAGACATGAGCCACCATGCCCAGCCTAGATATTTTTTTTTAATCTAAGAAAACTGAGGTTGCAACAATTCTACTTATCATTGGATAGGAGACATGAACAAAACCTTCTCCCAAGAAGACAGATGAATAACCAAAAAACACATGAAAAAATGCTCATTGTCCCTAATCATCAGAGAAATGCAAATCAGAACCACCTAGAGAGATCACCTAGCCCCAGTGGGAATAACCCACATCACAAAGTCCCAAAGCTTTAAATGCTGGTGTGGGTGAGGAGGGAGGGACATACTTACACACTGTTGGTGGGATTGAAAACTAATACAGCCTTTTTGGAAAGAAGTAGGAAAAATCCTTAAAGAGCTAAAAGAAGACCTTCCATTTGATTCTATAATCTCATTACTATGTATCTACCCAGAAGAAAAAAAAATCATTTTACCATAAGGACATTTGCACTCGAATGTTTATAGCAGCTCAATTCACAATCACAAAGATGTGGAAACACCCAAGTGTTCATCAACTCATGAATAGATTAATAAACTGTGGCATATGTATACCGTGGAATACTATTCAGCCACGAAGAAAGATGGAGAGTTTACATCTTTTGTATTTACCTGGAAGGATCTGGAGAATATCCTCCTAAGTAAAGTATCACAAGAATAGAAATGCAAGTATCCAATGTACTCACTATTAATATGAAACTAGTAGATGAACGACTACATGCCCATGTGAGAGAAAAATATCTAAATTCAAGAAGGCAGGAAGGGGATAAGGGAGCAAGTGTAAGCTCTCACCTAATGAGTACAGTGTAAGGGTATATGACATACCTCCAATGTGAAGGGCTCAACTACAACATGAACTTTACCTAACAAATGCAAAAATGTACCCTTATATTAATCTGCAATAAAAAATAAATTTAAAAAAAGAAGAGAAGTGAGACTTTTTTTATAAACCAAGGTAGGGTAAATGAGCCCCTTTAATGCTATCAAGAAGAATCAGATCTTTCATTTAAAGAACAGAAGTAATTAAGAACTCCAAGGAAGTAAAAACAACTATGCTGAATAGATAAAATACTGCTTTTGACTTTTTTTTTTTTTTTTTTTTTTTTTTTTTTATT
>CAUYPK010087283.1:0-12759 GCA_963574355.1 Loris lydekkerianus | reverse complement strand
AAAAGCATCAGAGCTCCTAACAGAAGGAAAGACCCAAATGGAAAGATTCCATGTGGGTCCTTTGTCTAGGTATATAAAGTATGAGAATTACATTTGACCAGGACCTGGTAGATGGAAACACTTTTTCAATGTTAATGAGTCCTACTGAGAAACAAATGAATGCAATTCCCCCAGCTCATAGCTTCAGGTCAGGGTATTCCCTTCATGAAATTTCCTAGGCCTAGGAAAACTGGGGTCCTCTGTCCAGACTTGAATGGGGGGACTCTGTATTACATGTACTCAAGCAAAGACCTGTGCATGCATGTTCATAGTGGCATTACTCATAACAGTCAGAAGTGGAAGTGAGCTGTCTGTGCACAAGCATGGTGCACGATAATGGGTGAGCACAATGTACATGTCTGTACTGTGGAATATTATTCAACCATGAAAAGGAGTGAAGGACAAGCACAGAACACTTTTTGTGAGTAGACCTTGAAAAGGGTTTGCCTTTTTATTCTCAAAAGGGATGTTGCTAAATCCCTTTAGTTATGGGGATGTTATTTAGTAACATCCCTTCCATGTTGTTAAATGAAGGAAGCCAGACACAAAAGGACACATATTGACAGAGTTCATCTTATGAAACAACTAGAATAAGCAAATCCATAGGAACAGGAAGCAGACTGGGGCTTGTCAGGGCTTAGAGGCAGGGGAGAATAGGAAATGACTAATGGGTATAGAGTTTCCCTTTGAATTGCTGAAAGTATCTTGGAGCCTGAAAGAGGCAAAGGTTGCACAACACTGAAAATACTAAATGTCACAGAACTGTACACTTTAAAGTGGTTAATTTTGTGTTATGTGAATTTCACCTCATTAGAAAAACAATCATGCTGATAACATCTCAAAGAAAGGGTGAGCTTGACAGGTGGCTTCCCAGCTGGGGTTTCAATTCCTGAGAGTTGCTAGGAGGTTAATAGCAAACACCCCTGAGGGGACCACTGAGAGGCTGCCTGTTACAAAACAGCTCCCCATAGCACCCAGCACACTGCAGGTGCTATTTCATGCTCTGAGGGCACTTAGTTATCAATAAATGAGTGAAATCAGTCCCTAAGCATGCAGCCTTTTCCCCTGGGGTCATCTGAGCCTGTGTGATGGGGGCAAGGAAGGCAGGTGTTTTAGACCGCCATTTTATGGAGGTGGAAACTGAGGCCCATGTGCCTTCCCTAGGTCACAAGAAGGCTGGATCTGCAGTCCAGCAGGTGGTGGGCTTGACCTCCAGTCTGACTGATCCAGGTGACCTGGGTTGGGTATCTGAGGATCTGTAAGTGATGGGAGAGCCTCCACCATTGGAGAGCTGGGTTTTGCTGCTTAGAGACAGCTTTGGACAGGCTAGTATTGATGGCTGTCAAATCCCAGGTGATACTCTATGATCTGAAGGGGCTGCGTATCTGATTCAGAGGCTTGGGAGCCCAGGTTTCCACATCTCATGGATCTTGTGGTTCCTGGGTTCTTGCATTTCCTGGCTTAGAGGATGGGGTGTATGGCTCCTCAAGCTGGGATCAGGAGTGTGAGTTGATGGAAAATGGTTCCTTGAGGTTGTGCTTGTTCGCTGCTGAGCAGAGCTTAGTAAGTCTGCAGGGCTTGGAACACTAGTGCAGGGTGGGGATAGCACAGGGGCAAGCCCCGAAAGGTTCCTTGATGGTAAGCAGCCTGTAAATGGCACAACACCTTTTTGAGGCTCACCATCAAAACTTGACTTCCTATTTACAGGTACCATCTGCAGAAGGGATGTCTTCCCCATCCACCTTGGTTTGGCACCCACTTGCCTTCCCAGACCTCTGCCATGAGGCTTGGGGATCTGAGGCCCCCAGGGTGTTGTGAAGCCTCCTGAGGTCACTCCTGATTTGGACACAGCTCATCCAAGTGTCTGTTGCCATTTCTGGTAATCCTTACGGTCTCCTTGTGGAAATCTTCCTGTGCTGGGATAGACAGGGGGGAGCTAGGATTTTTTGGTGGGTGAGTGACCTGGTGGTTTCCTTACTTCTGAGAGCACAGAATCCCTCTAAGTTTATGCATCTAGGGGTCCCATCCAAGTTCCCATGAACATATCAAAGGCAAGCTTTTGGACAGTGCTGTCTATTTCCACTAATATCTCTGGCACTAATACCTCTAATACCTCTAGCACCTTGATATCTTGGCAGCTCCTTGTCCAGGCTAGCAGTGACTTTCATGACCACTATACTCCCCGCCTTGGCTTCAGAGCCCTGGATAACCACTGGGGTCCTCAGGTCTCTCAGACTTCTAGGCCTGGCAGGGATTTGTTGGTTCCTCTGGGTGTACCTCGGCCCTTCTCTTTCTTCTCTATCCTGACAGCAGGGGCTCACTCTGGCCCATGGCTTCATTCCACAGAGTGATGGGAACCTCTGGTCTGACCCACTCAGCACTCTTTTGCTTCAGTCTCTTGTTCCCAGCCTTCCCCTCTCCTGACCATCCAGTTGTCTCAGGAGAAACCTGGTGTAACTTCCTTTTTCACCCTCTGTCGACTCCATGTGTATGCAAGACCTGCCTCTCAGTCCCTCTCAAGGGCTTCTGTCACTGCCTCCTGCTCCATTCTCCCCCCTTGGTTAAACAGAAGCCATTCCCTTCCTCCAAGATCTGCAGTATCTCCCTATCACCCCAGGGTAAAGTTAACTCTTTAGCCTAGAATCAGAGTAGACACTTTCTATACCTTACCCCTGCTTTCCTCCAATCAGAGCTTCAGCTACATCTGGTTTCTATCCCTTCCCTGACCATACCAGGCCCCTTCCCACCTCCAGGATTTTGCTCCTACTGTTTCTCAGCCTAGGAGGCTCCTTCATTGTGCTTATTCACATCTGATGTCCCCATTGGGGAAATGCTGTTTTCACATTTTTCCTCAGCTATTCCTTTTCCATAGCTAGGACATGGCTGCATTCTGGTACTTCACACCTCTGGCATCTCCCAGGCTGGGCCTCCTAGAACCCAGAACTGTGGTTTCACTGTCCTGCCTGAAGCCCTCCCAAAGTTCCTTGGTATTCTGCCCTCAGATGAAGACCCAGCTCTCAAGTAGCAGGCTCTGGCTGCTGACTAAGCTGTGCTGAGTTCTCAGTCAGGAGGAATCTGCTAGGTGCTTTGATGGTGGTTTGAAAAGTCACCTTGCTCCTCTCAGGACTTGGGTACAAGGAGTTACAAGCAGGAAGTGGGCCTGAAGAAAGGCTGGCCCACAACAGAGGTGTGCTGAATGTCCTGGTCATGTCACAGGAGCTGGGCAGGCAAGCAGGGTCATTCAGGGGATAAACTACTCAAGCAGTACCAATTAATGATTGGCCCTGAGAAGGGGAATGACCTGAGTGGGTTGGGCAGCTGCTTTATGCCTTTTCTGTGACCTTGAGCCATGCCTGAATCTTGAGGGCTGAAAAGAAACCCCTTGAGAGGACAGATCAACCCTTAGGCAAAGTTCCTTTTCCAGCCCCTGGGAAGATTGTCTCCTCTAGAAATGGGAGGCTCACTACTCACTATTGGATGGATATTTCATATGTCGAGCCTGTTCTGGGTTTGCCTGGGGCCTACTGGGGCCAGTTGTTTTTCATTTCAGGGTGAAAGCCCACACTAGGACTGCCCACATCAACATGGCATTATTCATGCCTGGTTGCCTCTAGCCACCTGAGCCTGTTCCATGGCCCCTTTATTCATGTATCAAGAGGTATTTGTGGCCCAGCCCCTCCTAAACTGCCTCTTGGACTAGAAGTGAGTTTGAGTGTAAGCACATGTCCCCTTTGCCCCTTCTCAGCAGTCTTCTGCTTGGGGGTGGGAGGCAGGGAAGACATGAGGTTGGGAGATCCTTATATTCCAGGACATTGTTCGAAACATGACCCCAAGGGGTTCCTGAGCAAGGCTGGGAACCTAATAGCCACCACAATAAAATAAGGACTGTCATCAAAGCCTTCTCTAGGGAGTGATACAATCCAGCCTGGAACTGAGCATAGGGAAGGGATCCAGGTGGAGGGAACTGTTTACAACAAAGCCTGGGGCCCTAAAAGCCAATGGGCTTGTCCAGGAACCACAGGAGTTTGAGGGCTAACTGAGGCTGAAGGAGTCAGGGCAGGCATCTGAGAGACTAGGCCCTCCCTGCTAATGCTGTTTCCCTCTAGTCACTGCCCATCCCTGCCTTAGCCCAGAGCCCCTTGGGACCCATCCATCAGTATGTGGCTGGGGCTGGGGCCATGTGTATTTGGAAGACCCCAGCCTCACCCAATCATGTGCCAGACTAGGACATGACCTGGCATAGGGGGTATCCCTAATCCAGGCTCATATGAACAGCCTGGGGCATGAGTGTAGCTACCACCCACTTCCACCTGTTTTGTGGGTGAGCTCTTTACAGGAGCAGGATGGGGATGAGGGCTTCCTCTCAGGGCACAGCAAATGCTGTTGGCTGCTGGACAGTCAGTCCAAATGGGCACAGTGACTCACCTTGGGACATCCGGGAGGCCAGGGGCGTGGGGACAGAAAGGACCACTCCAGGCCACATGCACCATGGCCCTGTATCAGATGCACACCAGTTCCCCCTGGAGGATGAGGGCTTGTGGGCTGCATTGTTCACTCTGGTGCGTATGAAACATCAGGTGTGTGCAAACTGAGATGTGTGTTAAATGTAAGATGCACCAGGGATTTTGAAGATTCACACCAAAAATGCAAGTGAAATGTTCCTTTAGTAATCCCTAGACTGATTATATATTGGAATAAGATTTTAGATACATTGGCTAAATAAAATATATTATCAGAATTACGTTCCCCTGGTTATTTTCACTTGATGTCACTAGGAGAAAATTTCAGATGACATCTGTGGTTGTCCCCCGAGACTTCTCATTGAATAGTGCTGTATATCCCAGAGTGGACAGAGAGAGGTGGCATATGCCACTTGATTGGGTCAGGGGGACATTGAAGCTGCATCTGACTTTCCCTCCTAAGACTCTACCCTCCAGTGCAGGTGGGGCAGTCTAAGCACAGAGGGTCACTGATCATCGACTTCCAAGGACAGGCAGTGCAGGTTTGGAGCATGGCTGTCTTTGTCAGCCCTAGTTGTCATTCAGCCTGCATGAATTCCAGCCTGCACCTGCTGAATTCCAGGCCATGGTGGGGACAGCCAATGGGGCAGGCAGGGAGCCAGTGCCTTTCACTGGGCATGCCTGGTGGTCTGTATTTCCCAAGTGGGGAACCACTCATACTTGTCCTAACGACCCTGACATCCCCCTCCTGACCCTTATCCCAGGGCCCCACTTGAGGCAGCAGAGCAGGAGGAGACAGGCAGCCAGCATTTCAGTGACAATTGGGGTCCTTAAAGGTCAGAGTCAGAAAGACATTCCTGAAAGCAAAGTTGCCCATGCTCACTTTGGGCTGGGGACTGCCTTTGATGCAGGAAGGCCAGCTTGCACCTGGGAGTGTGGCTTCCTACAGAACCTCAGAAAGTGACAGAACTGTGAACATTGCTTTGTGTGGTCAGTGTGCTTTGACCAGCTGAATGCTGTAGGCTATGCTGTGACCTTTCCATTCCCAGATTCTTCCACAGGGCCAAACAAAGGCCATCAAAAAGTTTTACAAGATAGGAATTTTCCATGTTCCCTTGTGGGGCAGAACAGACATGATTAGAGTGGAGAGAGGATGGCATCTGGCAGAGGATAGAGCACTCCAAGGACTCAGACCCTGGCTGGGTTCAACTGTGATTTTGGGCATAGACATGTGCCCTGGGAGCTTGAGACTAGGGCTGGGACTTTTCTAGGATTGAGATTTCTCCTGAGAATGGGGTCAGCAAGATTTTCCATGTGGTCAGCACAGAGCTGCCTCACATGGGGTTCAAGGGCTGGGTTCCAGGGCTCTACATCTGGTACCCTGAGGCAGAAAAGGGTGTGGCCTCAGCTGTCTCCCAGCCTGACTCCTGATGCCAGTTTTGGGACAATCACTTTCTTCTTAACTGCAGCCACCTCCTGTGGCCCCACTGTGGGCTAGGCCTGTCAGAGACGGCCCTGACTTCAGAACTTATTGTCTACATAGGACAGAAGGGGAGGTTAAGGCTCTCAAGGAAGCTGTGTGACTTACCCATGGCCACACAAACTGTGAGAGCCAGAGGAGCTCAGCAGGCCCTCCAGAGGCCACTCACCCTGACAGTGCTGGGAGACCCTGTGTAGACATGGACTTTTGTGCCACATCAGTCAGGTAGTTGCTTCTTTTGTTGGAATCACTCAGGAGACCACGCTGCCTAAGGGTGCCGCACGCTTTGACCTGGCATAAAGTTTTCCCAATTCTGTTTATGACAATGACATAGAAGAGTAAGTGTGTATACTCTGACTCAGGTGGAGTTGGTAAGGGGTATATGGGATGGAGAGAGAATAATAGAGAGGGCTAGAAGGAAACAGAGGGAGAAGGAAGCAGAAGGAAGGACTGAGACTTGGAAAGACAGGACATGAACACCCACATGCAGCACCCATGCAGGCCTTCACCCCCACTGGCCTGCTTAGTCTCAGGATGGCAGGACCCAGGATTAGGTCTTCTCTGAGAGGGATGATTAAAGAAGCTCCATGAATCATATTCTTCCTATGTTTTCAGCCTGGCCTTAGCCCTCCACTGTGTTAACTGTCCTGTAGGAGGACACTGCAGGATTCATGCTGTTGTCACTTCTCTCTAACAGGTGCAGAAATAGGCACAAAGGCTATAGGAAGCTTGCACCAATGTTCCTGGGATGAGGCCCAACAGGACCCAGTCAGTCCAGACCAGGCTTACAGGGCCACTTTGGGGAGCTGGGACTCTGGGCTTCTGATCTTTCAATTATGGGAAGAGGACTTTGGGCCCTTTAAGTACCTGGAGGCATCTTAGGCTGTCTCACTCTCTTCCTCCCTCTGATGTGTCAAGCCTGGGTCCTGTGTGTGCCAGAGGGTGGGTGGGGATTGGTGCAGATCTGAGAGCAGCATAGGCAGGGAGCTGTACCCTGTGACTGGGCTCAGGCTGGGGTATAGGAATGCACAGAGGACATGCAGAATCTCTTCCTATGTCCTTGGGCATCTTTTCCAAGCTCTTGTTCCTAGCAGCCACCTCAGTGTCCTGTTAGACCAGGCCCCCCAATTGGACATGGGCTGTGCACCTCCTGAGCTGGGTGACACAGGGAGCTCCTGGCATGACCCAAGCCTGTTTCTATGCCTCCCTGGGTCTCAGTCTCTCTGCCTATACATGGGGTAAGTTGGGGACAGTACTCCCCATTTAATTCTGGACTCCTGAGCCTAGAGACTGGGAGGGGGGAGGGGCTACCAGCCAGCAGCGCAGGCTCAGGGACACTTACTCCATCCTTGCCTGACATCAAACTGAGCAACTCTGTTCTGGCCTGTCTTTTTCAAAGGCACATCTGACAAAAGCTCCACTGCTAGAGAGATTTCAGGAGACCCCATTCACTACCCTGGGCTTCATCCATGATGCACAGGGAAACAGGCCCAGGGAGTGGGGGACGTGGCCAGAGTCACCTAGATGAGCCCCAGTTCTACCTGGGCTTGTTCTAGGTATGGGGTGATGGATAAGGCTGATGGCTCCTTGGTTCCAGGCTGAGTGCCCTTCTGCCTGCTCCATGCATCCCTCCCACCATCCCTAATACTATATACCACCATGGCCAAGCCAACTCCTTTGATTTCTTCACGCTTGACCTTCCTAACCACACTCATAATGACAGCCCCCACACAATGCTGTGGCCCACATGAGATTGCCTACTGAATGCTTGTCAACCTAAATACCCCACCCAACCCATCTGCCAGTCCCATTGGTTCCACCCTCAGACTATCTTAACCCTGGCCACTTTCACCTCCCCAACTTGAAAGGCCACCAGCATTTCTTACTTATAACTTTTGAAGGGCCTTCCAGTATGATCAGCCAGAGGAGTCTACTAAATGTAAGTCAGCCAGAGGGCTCTCCTAAATGCAACCCCCTCCAGGGGCTCCTCATCTTAGAATAAAGTTTAAGATTTTCTCCAAGTTTGACATGGTACGTCCCTCAAGAACTGTCACTCAGTTCCTCATTGATCTCTGCTGAGACAAACCACACCTGCTCAGCTTGTCCCTAACTTAGGGACTTAGCACTGCTGTTTACTCTGCCTGGAACATTGTTTCCTGCACTTTTATCTTCATCATTGTCTTATTCAGCGATCTCCTTTATGTTGTACTCAGTATTGTACCCACAGCCCCTGTAAGAAAAACTCAGACCCCACTTCAGGTATAAATCAGATGGTGATTTGTTACACCTGTGCAGGGGACTGCTGCCCAAAGGCAAATGGCCCTGAGGTGAGGAGAAAGCTGATTTTTATACCATTTTTGTGCTGCGTGGTAAGCTGGCAAGTGAGCATAGATGCAAAACATGGTGGTTACCTCAGGGCGGGGTTATAGCAAGTCAGGGGATTACATAGTGGCAGTTGGCACCAGGACAAACTTAGCTTGGGAAACTTTGCTGGAGTAAGTTTTCACCATTGTTTTACCTGTGGCTAGGAGCCTTTGGGAACTTCCTTATATTCTATTCTGAAACCTGTTTCCGGATTTTGCCTTGGGTGGGGTTTGAGACATGCGGGAACTCAGGCTGAGACATTTAGGGGCCTTTAGGGGTCTTTTTGCTGGGTATTACATTCCCCATTGGACTTTTTGGGAATCAAATTCTTGATTTAGCTCAGAATAGCCAGGGGACAAGGTTGGAGCAGTGACACTCACACATTCGTTGCACCCCGTGAATGGGGGGAGGGGCAAAGCCACACCTATTGTTACTTGTTTTAGTTATTCTCTAGGCACTCACATATATACAATTCTAACCCATTTTTTAACCAGGGAAGGCTCTATTTTTACTTGAGCTGCCACTTAGCCATAGGAGGGAAACTAACACTCTCTTAGGCTCTGTGAAGAGAGGTCTAACTCTACCCTCAGTGTTTTCTCAATCACACCACACTCTCACACACTCTCACACACTTTTTAACAGACATGCCAGTGATCTAATGTCCAAGGAGTTGATTTAGTTGTCAATAGCAGCTTGTTTCTGCAGGTGCTGATATTTTAGCACTGAGGTCTTAGGAACTGTGACTCTTCTTCAGTTCTCTACTCAGGCCTTAATAGTACCATGCTGGTAGACTAATATACTTTTCCCTGTGACATTTCCCTCTTTTTCCATAAGTTCAAAAGTCTAATTAAGACAAGTCCCTCAAGAAATTTCCTCAGGCTTCAGCCATGCGATGACCAGCCAACTCTCACTATGTGGCCAGAGCAGGGCATGTTGACTGACTCTGGATGTCATCTTTTAAGTCCAGGCAAGTGGACCACTTGTCTTCTGCCAGCAGCAAACTCAGCAGAGAATACAGATTAGGCACAGTAGGATGCAGTGTTACAGTTACACCATTTTGTTTCAGGACAAATTTATGACATAAGATTTTTTCCATGAAATTATTCTCTTTTTTTATATTTCTTTACTAAAACTATATCTTTTTATATAAACAGTGGGAGAGGGCAGTTTAATTTTATTTTCCAGAGGCAATGAATTTGTGGAATACATAGAGGGGGTTGTAGGTTCATTATCAGAGCCTACTCTTCCCCTGCATGTTCATTTCTCTATTGGTGGGCTGCTGTCACAGAGTACCACTGTGGGAACTTCTTGTCACCCTGCTGGGGCCCTCCTCTCCATGTAATTAGTATGGGAGGGCTCTTAGGGAATGGCGTCAGTCAGGGTGCTGGGGAGTACTCTTGTCAGGGAACCAGAATGTTGCAGAAAAACAGTGAATTAAAACAGACAGACATTTATACTAACAATATAGAGGAAGAAACCTCTAATTGTTGACAAGAACTAGAACTCAGGTGTCTCAAAGCATAGAATGCTGAGGTCTAGGGAACTTTTTAAACTTTTTTGTACTTTTTTTTTTCTCTCTTCAGTTTACATTCACTTTTACACTCTCGTATTCTCAAAACCAGAGCCAGAACACCTTCTCAGGCCTATGGGGGATCTAACAGTCTGGGGGTTGACTGGATGCCTGCTTTCATTTTAATGGTGTTTTTGGTGATGGGTGCGAACACACATTTCTGGGAACCCCCGAGTGGCCAGTAGGGCTGAGACTTCTCATACCTCCAAAAGCTTCTGACAGGTCAATAGCCCAGCAACCTGAGGTCCCTGTCTCTTTGGCCTTCCCTCAGAGGCTTTACACAAATTATAACAATTGAATTCAACAAACAGTTATATATATATTTTAACAATTCAGAACAAATAAGCATAACCAAAATACCATGAATAATTATATTAATGTCTGTAGACACTAGCCAAAATTAGATGATAAAGTGGCTTACTTCCAGAGGTGAATTTACAGGTGAATTTAGGAGTGATTGTCATCTGATCTCCTGGGGGGGTGCTGGCTAGCTTGCCCCCCTCCTGGAGGTTGCCTGAGGCTAAGCAGAATAAGAGCCAAACAGAGTAATGCCACGCGGCTGCTGTTTTAAAAGGTAAAGAACACTGTTTTCTTTCTTTATTTTTTTTTTCTTAATTTTTAGTTCTAAATGAGTAATTGACCTTGGGTCTTTTGCTGAATGCCAGCACCTTATCTCAAGACTATTTGTAATGTAGCAACCACAGTTTTTTGGCAGCCAATAAAAAGAATAGTTTTAACTAACTTTGTAGTAACTCTTTAATTGCAGGAAAGAAAGGGTTTCAACTGCAAGTGGATTATAGGGCAGTGGGAGACATAGGGTCTAAAACAAATTGTACATTGACATGTTGGCAGACAACAAGAAAACAGAGATGTTGACACTTAAACTTGGAATTGACAAATCTTTGAAAGGAATTCTGACAAACCATTGGAAAAAGCAAACACATGTTTGACAAACAACTCACACACACCAGCTAAACAAACTGAAGACCCACCTTCTGTTGAATCTTAAGAAGAGAAGAGACCAACAGACCCATACTTTGTGTGTTCAAAGAAGAGAAACCAACAGACCCACATTCTGTGAGTCTAGAGAAGAGAAGAACCAGACAAAACAAAGATTCACCTTCTGTGACTCCTAAAGGGAAGCTCAAAGAAGAAACAAACAGGCCCACACTCTATGAGTCTAGAGAAGAGAGAACAAAAGACCGGGCATGATAAAAGACTAATAGGTTTCACACAATTTTACTGACATGGAAGAGGGAGTTCACCAAGAGACACAAAGACAAAGAACCATCAAGGACTCACTCCTGAGGGTTAACCAAGAAACCAAGAGAAACAGACTTGCATGATACAGACCTGTTTTCACCCCCGTGAACCCTTCATGATACAGACTTGCATGATACAGACCTGGACTCACTCCTGTGAACCCTGCATAATACAGACTTGCATGATATAGACCTGGTACAGGGAGTCATCTCCCCTCCCCCAGGGAACCGACCGTGTAGTTGCATCCAACTGGTCTGACCCTCCCCCCCCAAAAAAAAATCTCTAGAGATTCAAACAAACTTATAAAAGTTTAAAACTCACTGAGGTAACTGATTAATCACACATTCAAAAGTTTTGGAAACCTATGCCCTGGCTTACATGTCCAAGGACTCCAGGAGTAGAGGAACATCTCTCCAAGGCCTTTCCCTGGAGCTCTCAGATGGCGGTGGGCCTAGGTGGGGGTCTTGGGGTGGAAATCTCACTGGCACCTCCAGAAATGTTGTACTCAGTGTTTTACCCGCAGCCACCTTTAAGAAAAACACAGATCCCACTTCAGGTATAAATCAGATGGTGATTTATTACACCTGTGCAGGGGACCATGTTGATTTATTACACCTGCACAGGAGACTGCTGCTCAAAGGCAAATGACCCTGAGGTGAAAAGCAAGCTGATTTTTATACCATTTTTGTGCTGTGTGGTAAGATGGCAAGTGAGCACAGAAGCAAAGCATGATGGTTAGCTCAGGGCGGGGTTACAGTGAGTCAGGGTGTTACATTGTGACAGGGGGCACTGGGACAAACTTAGCTTAGGAAAATTTGCTGGAGTAAGCTTTCACCATTGTTGTAGCTGTGGTTAGGAGTCTTTGGGAACTCAGGGAACTTCCTTATTCTATTCTGAAACCTGTTCTCAGATTTTGCCAGGGGAAGGGTATTGAGACGTGTGGGGACTCAGGCTGAGACAATTAGGAGCCTTTAGGAATCCTTTTGCTTGGTATTGCACTTCAACATCCCTTTCTGAAAGGAGGTCACTCTAGTCTGTCTTGCAGACACTGCATGGTTCTTACCACTGCCTGCAACTTCCACTGTTCATGAACCCTTTCCTCTCCAGCAGCCTTGCTGTGTGCTTGGCCTTTGACAAAGCATTTACAGATGGGTGCCTGCTGAGGGACTCACACCTGGGACTCAAGGGCTTTGTCCAGGATGGAGGCTGTACTTGATATGGGGCACATAGGTAGAAGTAAAAAGAGTGGTAAAAGACAAGGGCAAGCATCAGGGACAAACATAGGTGAGCATGGGACCAATGTCAGTGAGTGTGGGTCAGACCTGCTATGATTTTCCCTTTCTGGTGCATGTGAAGTGGGCTGATCATGAATGCTGTGGTCTTGGGTCCGATGCCAGCTCAGTGCCTTCCCTGATGTGTGACCTTGGGTCAATCACATGCCTTTCCTGAGCCCAGTGTCATAACTGTGATGGGAGGGTGTTCTAAAAATTGTGAGTATTTTTTTCTTGTTTTGTTTTTTGTTTTTGAGACAGAGTTTCACTTTTGTTGCCATAAGTAGAGTGCTATGGTATCACAGCTCACAG
>CAUYPK010087280.1:0-26215 GCA_963574355.1 Loris lydekkerianus | reverse complement strand
TACACTGCTGGTGGGAATGCAAATTAATACATTCCTTTTGGAAAGATGTTTGGAGAACACTTAGAGATCTAAAAATAGATCTGTCATTCAATCCTATAATTCCTCTACTAGGTATATACCCAGAAGACCAAAAATCACATTCTAACAAAGATATTTGTACCAGAATGTTTACTGCAGCCCAATTCATAATTGCTAAGTCATGGAAGAAGCCCAAGTGCCCATCAATCCACGAATGGATTAATAAATTGTGGTATATGTACATCATGGAATATTATACAGCCTTAAAGAAAGATGGAGACTTTACCTCTTTCATGTTTACATGGATGGAGCTGGAACATATTCTTCTTAGTAAAGTATCTCAAGAATGGAAGAAAAAGTATCCAATGAACTCAGCCCTATGTACTATGAAACTAATTTATGGCTTTCATATGAAAACTATAACCCAGTTATAACGTAAGAATATGGGAAAAGGGGAGAGGGAAGGGAGGGAGGTGGGAGGATGGGTGGAGGGAGGGTGATTGGTGGGATTACACCTGTGGTGCATCTTACACATCTTACAAGTACATGTGAAACTTAGTAAATGTAGAATATAAATGTCTTAACACAATAACTAAGAAAATGCCAGGAAAGCTATGTTAACCAGTGTGATGAAAATGTGTCAAACTGTTTATAAAACCAGTGTATGGTGCCCCATGATCACATTAATATACACAGCTATGATTTAATATTAATTTTAAAAAAAAAATGCCTCTCTCTCTTTCTCTCTTGACTCAAATCCTTGGTTTTTCTCAGAATCCTTTTGTCCACCTAAACACTTCCTGCCCTCAGAGGAGCTACGGTTTTGTGGGAGTCAGAATCAAAAAGCTTAAACTATAGCTCAACGCCCACAGCTCAGAGAGTAGGGTGCTAGCCATGTACACTGAGGCTGGTGGGTTCAAGCCCGCCCCAGGCCTGCTAAACATCAATGACAACTACAACCAAAAAAAATAGCCGGATGTTGTGGTGGGCGCCTTTAGTCCCAGCTACTCAGGAGGCTGAGGCAAGAGAATCACTTAAGCCCAAGAGTTTGAGGTTGCCATGAGCTGTGATGCCACAGCACTCTACTGAGGATGACATAGTAAAACTCTGTCTCAAAAAAAAAGTTTAAACTAAGGAAAAGTGGTGCAATTGAACAAAAGATTTCACCAGATTTCCTGGTGGCCAAGGCAAAAAAGGAAAACATGATGAGGTGGGCAATTAAAATATGCATGCTAGTTTGTGAGGCAAGTCACCTTTTTCCCCCCTAAGAACCACTGAGTATAATGAACATGCTAAAATTCAGATGGAGACAACTTCCCACAGGCCTGAGAACTGTAATGACCTTGGGATTAAAAGGGTCCTTGGGTGAACCTCAGGCTAAAACATCACATCCTGAGAGCAGGATCCTCTTGCCTGGGAGAGAGGAAAAGCCGGGGTGGGAACAAAAGAGAGCGTGTTTAAAGCTCTTCCAAGACAGAGAAACTCAAAATGTATACAACCGTATTTTCTTTTGTTTTTCAAGCTGCAAGAAGCTGAGAAAAATCACAAATTCATGAGCTTAGTTAACTAGAGAGCAAGGAGGAAGATCTATTATTTTAGTTCCTTAGTTTTCATAGTTTGTATTTTGAACAGGCAACGTTGGGGTGTTACTTGGTCTGACGGCTGAGGGCCCATGTGGGTTTTGTTTTTTGAGGGTATGGGGGAGACAAAATCCTGGGTGCTCCCACATGAGGTTTGTGGGAGAATCATCCACTCCAGCCCGTGGGCTTTATAAGCAAGAGGCCGTAGTATCTCCTGAAGAGCAAGGTGTATTCCAAAAGAGAGTGATTATGTTAAGAAGAGAAACATGTTAGAGACAAGCCCCTCGTGTTGCAATTCTCTTTTACTATAGGAAGAGGGATTTGGTTCCTGGGACGATCAGGGAAACTCACTATTTACTCGCGACCTTTGTACACCACTGACAGCTCCTCCGGTCCAGTGGTTTAGCGCCATGCTCTGTTTTAGAGGCCAGGCTTCAAAGCTGTGGGGGCTGCTTTTTCCGAGGAGGGCAGGGAGATGCAGACACCACATTTACAGCACATCCCTTGTTGGGACTTTCAGGGACGCGATTGTCTCAGTTCAGAGCTACCTCGCACACGACCTTCCTCTCCTCAGTTCATCCCTGTCGAGGTCTAGGTGGACACCAGGTCTCTGAGAAAGGAGGACAGGCCAGTTGACTGGATGCCGAAGGTGGGGTTGCAAAAGCGCCTTGGAGCCAATGCCATCAGGACAGGAGGTACTTTTGTCTCCTCGGCCTGTGTTCCTGCCTGGTTCATGGCCGAGTGCCCAAGCCAAAATGTGGTCAAACTCTTTCCCAGATTCCCAGCTGGGTCTCCCCTGTCCCAGGTTACTGGCCTTCTCTCTACTTACTAAATGTGCTTTGTGATCTCAGTTGGTGGGAGACAGAAAAAACCCATTGCTAAACAAGGAAGCAACTGAAAACCCAAATGTCAATCTGTAAAGCCTGGTACCTGGTAATGCACCTCTCCATTCATTCATTAATTTGTCCATTCACAAATATCTGTTCTCTGTGCACTGCAAAGCAAGGGCAGGTCTAGAAGTTTCATTCAAAAACTGGAAAGCCTAACCAGTGGTGGTCAGAGAGGTTAGAAGAAGAGAAAGTGCCTTCAGTCCACGATGATATGGTTGGGCGTAGCCTGGAGGTAGGGTCTCCATTTGAGACCCCTCTCCAGCCAGAGTATCCTGAAGAGTGGCATGAAAAATGAGATGGAGCCAGTAGGTTAGTAAAGCAATTAAAGGACAAAATTAAGACCATTCTCAGCACCGGCTCCCAAAGAGGGTTAAGAACTAGAATAAAGTGCAGCAAGCCTCATCTGAACCTCACCTAAGAGACTGGCCCCAGGATGCTGCCGCATTTGGAGAGGCCTCCCTGCTGTGGGGCAGGCATCCTCCTCGAGCAAGGAAATCATCAAAGGCTCCAGCAGCAGGAACGCTCCAGCCATTAGACAGTGGAAGACAGATTTCCCCTACAATGTGCCTTTAAAGCCAGCTCATTTACCTTCATGGGCCCCAGGAAAGCCCGAGTTAGGTGCCATCCAGGAAACCCGGGCTGTTTAAGATCAGCACGGTTTAATGCAGCATAAGAGCCTTAGGTCAGATGAAGAAATGACTTCCTGACTGTATGGGCTTATTGGACCATGAAAGAGGACTCCTAGAGAGACTGTGAAATCGCCTCCTCTCAAAGTTTTAGATTCCTTTTCAGGGAGGGAGACAGGGGGGGACTGAGGGTTGAATGGGGGCCAGCCCAGAGGCAGGCGGAGAGGTCTGATGAATCCTCAGACCCTTCATCTCACCCCAGGAGGCACTTTTCAGTCTAAGAACCAAGGTTTCCTCCTTTCTGGGTGGATTGTTGGTGTCCAAACAGAGGGTGGGGACAGCAAATATTAAATTCTTTCTAAATTGCTTTTACGGGCTTAGGGGCAACAGGAGAAGGATGAAGACTTCACATTTTACTTTTTTATTTTTCTTTCCAGAAATGGGTTGACTGGGCAGCAGGCTTCAATTATGACATATTATCAACATGGAGGCCACTGGAATATTTTAAATAGGTAGGGTTTCTCCGGCATCGTGACAGCTGTAGGATATAAAATAAAATCCGTTTCTCTCCAGTCTCCAGCCAGCTCTAAAGTATCAAATGGACAATTGGTAAGGTGGAAAGTGGGAGGTGGGAGCAGGGAGGCAGTGGGGCGGGGGAGGACATGGTGGGGGCATACACAGAGTACATTCTACAGGGTTGTAGAACATATATTTTAAATATCAGATGTAAACCCTCAGAACCCACAAGAGCTATAGATTTTATATCAATGGAACATTTTAGAGTTTTGGAAATGCCCCCAAAATTTGAACACAAGCTCCTTGTGAGATCCTGTGCCTCCAGCAGCTGCGCATGAACATTCTCTGGTCTGAAGAATGATGAAAGTGGGTGGCAGTGGGAGCCCTCTGGTCTGTTTGGAGTCTGGGGTCCTTATGGAACTCCTTGTTCAGATACCATTAAGAATTTCAAGGTAGTGACAGTAGAGCATTAAAGCAAACGCAGGATTGTCATAAGCACAGAACTATTCACTCACTCACACTCATTCAATCAATCACTCAAGGCATCAGTAACTATTCTTTGCACTATTTCCAAGAGCTAAAAATGCTGAAAGGAATGAGATAGCCCATAACCCTGCTCCTGTGGGCCTCACATTCTAGTGACAGGACCCATCAACAATGAACAGGCACAAACATCATGAACAGTGTATGCATATTCATGCACTTACCTAGTTATTTATTGAGCATCCATCCTGTGACAGGCACTGCCAGGGAACAATCACCAGTGTGGTCCTGCTAGTGTGAGAGAAGACAACTAGCAACATAACCACAAAAAAAGGTGCATGCAATTGCACAAAGTACTAGGACAGGGAGGTTTGTAGTCCTTTGAGGGACCATTAGGAGTTGGGTGACTTGGTAAGGGAAGGAGGCCAGCACAGGCCTCCCTGAAAAAGGGGAGCTTGGGATGCAACATGATTGGTGAGCTTGGGGTAACCAGGCAATGGATGAGAGCAAAGGACGGTGTTCTAGGCACAAGGAACAGCACATGCCAAGGCCCTGGAGTGGCAGGGGCATGGTGGGTGTGAGTAACTGGAAGGAAGGCAGGACTGGCTACATAATTTGTGGAACCCAGCACAAAATGAAATGTGGAACTCCTTGTTCAGATATTGTTAAGAATGTTAAGGCAGTGACAGCAGAGCATTAAAGCAAATACAGGATTGTCGTAAGCATGGGGCCCTGTGTGACCGCACAAGTTGCATGCACACGAAGCCAGCCCTGGGAAAATTCTGTTTCGTGCACTTTACAGATAAGAAAATGGAAGCACAAGGTAAAGGGACTCTGTCAATGTCACTCACCCAGGAACTGAAATAGTGAGGCCTCAAAATCAGCCCAGGCCTTCTGATTCCAGGCCCAGGCCCTCCTGCTGAAATAGGGCTGGCCTGGCGTCTGCCCCGGGTTGCAGTGTTCCTGGAAGGTGGTTCTAAGCGGTTTAGAAGACGATATAGACAAAGAAGTGAATTGCAAAGGTTGGAGATGCTGCTCCACGTGAGACCTTTTAACAGTTCTCATTGTTCTCAGGACAAAGTCCAAAGGCTGAGACTGATGCACAGAGCCTTTTGGGATCTGATCTCTGATTAAAATTCTCCAGCTGCACTACCCACCACTGCCCCCTCTCTCAAAATATGCATTCCAGCCACGTACACCTTCTCTCCATTTCCCAGCTGGGCCTTGCTCCTTCTGCCTCTGGGCCTTTGCTTTTACTACACCCTCTGCCTCAGATGTCATGTTATGAAGGATGACTGTGAGTTAGTCAGCTAGGAATGGGAGTGTGGTGAGGAAAGGCAGCGAGGCACGGGGAAAATCACAACTATCTTTCTGCATCCTTGGAATAAGTCATCCATCTTTCCATCCAACCATACATACATACATCTACCTTCTATCCATTCATCCATATATCCACCCATCCATCTATTCATCCGTCCTTCTATCCATCCATCTACTCACGCTTCCATCCATCTATCCACCCACCTACCCATCCACCCTTCTATCCACCCTTCCATCTTTTCATTCATCCAACAATTATTCCCTGAGCCCCATATGCTATATGCCAGACACTGTGAGATGAATAAACTGCTCTTTCCCCACCATCCAGGTCCTATGGAAAAAGAAACGAGTATCACCTATACCTCAAATCCCAAATTTTGTAACAAGTATAAATCCAGATCCCTTCCCCACAATATGGGGAAGTTCCCACTTTCTTCATCCTAATCTTGTCTCCCTTCTTGTGTCTATAGATGTCATCCCAGGATGGCCGTGAGCCTGTTGGGACACAGTTCTAGGCCCCTTTATTATTTTTCTGCAAGAAATAGTCATCCAGTGGTGATATTGTGGACTTGGTGACTTTGCTATAGATCTGAGGAGCTCCAAGAAAGGATTGGAGCCTTCCACCCTGCAGCCTTCCACCATTTTGCTGGTTTACCACCAATAATTATCCACTTTCCCAAGCTTTAAACAAGGTACCTTCTGCGCTGCATAGCCTCCTGACAGTGTAACCTAGTCCTCACTCTCTACTGTGACATACCGCACAGAACAGCCTGCTGTCCCCAGAATCTGGTGAATATAATGTGCTCCAACTCATCCTGCACATAAACAGAACTCTAGAACAAAGACAGCAGTGAGCCCCGCAGCAGAGTTCAGGAAGCCCTCGGGGAGGCAGCAGAGAAAGGGTGGGCGTAACCTCCCACCCCGGGAAGATTCCCGGAGAAAGAGGGGAAACAGGAAGAGGACATTTCAAGCAGGACAACTGACAAGGACAGAGAAGCTGGAGAGGGTATGGTGCTTTAGGGGGGGACAAGAATGCCTCAGCAGGGCTAGAGGATCCAGTATGAGGAGCAGCAAGATGGACATTGAAGAGGGAGGCAGGCAGGGCCAGCCCACAAAAGGAGGGCAGGGACACACTCAGGATGGGGGACTCAACGATGCAGCAGCAGAGGCTGCTACCCAGGGGTCTAAGCCTAGAAGTGACATGATTAGAGAATTTGAAAAAGATTGTAGGAGCTAGAATATGGGGTCATTCAACCCCAACCTCAAGGCGGTGGGAGCATCAAGTTCAAGACCAAAATCACTGCAAAGCAGCAATCCTTTCCCCTCCCAAGGAGTAAGTCTGAGACCAGAGCAGGACTGGGGACTAACACCTTGTGATGAAGGCAGAGCCTGGGGTGGCAGTCCTTGTATCCCCAGGGAGGTGGTCTGATGCCCACTCTGTTCTCCAACAATTCCTGTTAATTATTTGTCCAGACGAGAAACTAAGTCTGTAAGATTCATGGACTGTCGAGACCTGCTAGAAGAATTCACACTAATTTTCAAATGTCTTCAGGTCAGCAAAACCCCAAATGCTCTTTCTCCAGAGTTCTTTTCTCCTCTCCACACCTCTACTACCTCCCTACCTCCCTGCTTCCCTGCCACTCAATTCTAAAAGCCACGTGGCTTTCAAGGGAAATGGAATCAGTCTGGTCCTGATTCATCCACACTCCAATCCTCCAATCCTCGAACAGGCTGCTTTATATAAAAGACTTCCAAGCCACTCTTGCAAGCTCTCTTATACAGTGTCTTGTTTTAAATCAGGAAATTGTATTTTGCCAGAACTTTAAGTTCAAGTTCAATATGAATGTCAGAACCCACAAAATGCAAGCGGGTTCTAAATTTGGAAAAGCATGTTCTCCAATGTCTCCAAAACATTCCTTCAGTTATTGACCTTGGAGGCAACTTCTCCATACGGTCGGTTGTTTGCTGGTAATGACACATGGCGCCTTCAAACGCGGAAGGTGCTTACTCAGCAGATCGATAGAGCCCTGTTCCAAATTATGTGCTTTGGTCGCACATCATAGAGGGAATCCAATATATAGCCCACTTCTTTTCTTGGCAAAGCTGCGGGGTTGAGTCTTGGTTCCACATAACACGTCTGCCCTGACTTAAACTTTGACTTCCTACCAGTGTCCTTTCTGAGCTATTTGCACTGTGAACATAAGGCCTAAAAAGATTTATTAAAAAAAAAAAAAAAAGAACCAAGTGTCATTTTTAGAAAGGCGAGACACCAAACACATCCTACTCTGAGTAGATTTCTTTGACAGCTTGTGATGTTGCCTGAATGGTAAATATACCCTCAGACTCCAAGTAAATAGTCCATGGCATGTAACCTAGGTATAAAAGAGGAAATTTTACACAACGTGGCCACAGACGCCTTGTCATTTCCCAGAAAATTAGAGGGTCTTCCAGTGACCCTGTAAATTTATCATGCAAGTATTCTTCCATAACTTCAGGAACAGATGGGGCCTGTTTTGATAATGTTTTCCAACCCCCACAGATAACATGCTGAGGGTGGCCAGAGAGGGGAAAGGCAAGACAGTCTGCCATTGCTCCCAGAAACTCAGCTTCTAGGCCCCGAGGGCCACTGGTCACCTGAAAGACACTTTGTTAGCACAAGCATTTCATTGCTGAAGGGAAGCAGCACTAATTTCTTTATTGGGTAGCCACTTTGGTAAAGCACGAAGATGTGACAGGATTGACTAAATGAGAGGTTCAAACCCAGAGGATGGGCTGGAATCAAAACAGTCTTGAAAGGGAATCCTTCTGCCTCCAGCAAGGATCAGAGAGGTTTTGAAACCAGAGGAAGGTCTCACAGCCTCCTATGGCAACTCTTTGCAGAGTCTCAGCAGAGACGGAGAAATACAAATTAGTATTTGTATTTCTAGTAGTAACTTCTGGTTCACTTTTTGTTTTAATTAAATCATAGCTGTGTACATTAATGCAATCATGGGTACAATGTGCTGGTTTCATATACGATTTGAAATATTTTCATCAAACTGGTTAACATAGCCTTCATGGCATTTTCTTAGCTATTATGTTAAGACAGTTTTATATTCTACACCTAGCAAATTTCACGTGTACCCTTGTAAGATGCACCATAGGTGTGGTCCCACCAATTACCTTCCCCCCCATCCTCCCCCTCCCCCCCTTCTCCCCTTCCCCTTCTTCTTGGGCTATAATTGGGTTATAGATTTCATTAAAAAAGCTATAAAATTGGTTTCATAGTAAGACTGAGTACATTGGATATTTTTTCTTCCATTCTTGAGATACTTTGCTAAGAAGAATATGTTCCAGCTCCATCCATGTAAACATGTACTTTTGGTTCACTTTAAACCAGCACTAATAGCTGAAATTGACTGAGGGGCTCCCAAGTGCCTAGCACTGTGCTGAGTGTTTAATGCAGTAAATGAAATATGTCATCTAATCCTTACTTTTAAGAGGAAAATGAGACTCATAGAGTCAGCAGCTGGTGACAACAGGGCTGGGAGCAAAGCTGTGCTCTGTGCAAACTTCTTGGGCTCTCATATCTGGGTTTCTTCATCTGTAAAGCAGGTGGCCTTAATAACAGTAGTACGCTGTAAAGGTTTCTTTTTCCTCTTTTTTCCTTTGTATCTTCTGACCAGGTCTGTGCACTTGGCATCAGTATTTCAGTCATGGTTCTAATTTCCAATGCTCATTCATTTGTCTGTTCAACAAATGTTACTGGGCACTCACTATTTATGTCACTATCATCTAGACTTTTAATCAGGGCCTTTTTAACTAGCCGATCCATTCCCTTTTCACAATGGGCTTTTCACATCATTATCATACCTTTAACAAGTACCTCATTGTGCTACTGTCTGTTTCATAAAATCTAATTGATATCTGTTTTGTACTTTCGTTAACACCTAGGGTTTTTTGTTTCTATAGATATGGGGTCTTGCTGTGTTGTTCAGGCTGATCTCCAACTCCTGACCTCAAGTGATCCTCCCGCATGATCCAGTGCACCCAGATGTTTGGCACTTTTCTACGCACCAAGTCCTTTTATATAGACCTTCTTTTTTTCTTTTCTTTTTTCTTTTTCTTTCTTTTTTTTTTTTTTTTTGAGACAGAGTCTCACTTGCCTTTGGTAGAGTGCCCTGGTGTTACAGCTCACAGCAACCTCAAACTCTTGGGCTCAAGCAATCCCCTTGCCTCAGCCTCCTGAGTAGCTAGGACTATACCACAACACGAAGCTATTTTTAGAGATGGGATCTCACTCTTCCTCAGGCTTGATGGGATCTCACTCTTCCTCAGGCTTGAACCTGTGAGCTCAGGCAGTCCACCCACCTCAGCCTCCCAGAGTGCTAGGATTATAGGCATGAGCCACCGCGCCCGGCCCCTGATAGACTCTTAGGTGATCCTTCTAAAAACCCAACAAAGCAAAACAGCTATAATACAATATTATCTGTTATCTATTATTTTCCCATTTTACGTACAAGTAAAGTGAAGCCAAATCATTTTTTGTGAATGCTCAAGCCAGAATTCAAACCAAATCTTATGATCCCTCACCTCTGAGCCCTTCCCAGTACCACTCTGGGAGCTCATCTGACGGTAGGGTTCGTAGAAACACATCACAGACACAGTGAGGCAGGTTAGCCCCATGATCATGTATATGGATCTGAGAGCCAGGCAGCCCGCTTCTGAATCTTGCTTCTGCCACTTACTAACTGGATGACCCTGAACAAGTGACTTAACCTCTGGTTGCCTTAATTTCCTTATGAGTAAAAAGGAAATAATTATAGTACCTACCTTATAGGATTATTGTGAAGGTTGATGTATAAAACACTTTTCTAAAGCTCTTAGGACAGTGTCTGAATTTAACACATGAGTCTAATTCTTCGTCGTTTTAACACAATTAAATAGATAACTGAAAGGAAACAGAGGCCATGAAGGGAAGGGCAGAGTAGAGCAAAGAACTCTAGCTGGGCCCCTGGGAAGAAAATTACCTGGAACAAACAGAAACTATGGTAGCTCCTCATGCTACCACTTGATGTCTGTGCAACCTTGAACAAATCAGTCACTTCTCTGCTCTTTGGTTACCTCATCTGTCAGGACAGGCAATTCAGCCAGGCTGGGCAAAGATCCATGGACTCCCTCATGGGACTGAGTGCCCCTTGGGGACTCTGAGGAGTAAGCCCAGCCATCCACTTTGATTAAGACCAACTAGGGAAGCTCAACACCTGTAGCTCAACAGCTAGGGTTCCAGCCGCATAGACCCCAGAGCTGGCAGGTTCAAACCCAGCCCAGGCCTGCCAAACAACAATGACAACTACAACAACAAAAAAAAGGCCTGGCATTGTGGTGGGCGCCTGTAGTCCCACTCACTTGGGAGGCTGAGGCAAGAGAATCTGTTAAACCCAAGAGTTTAAGATTGCTGTGAACTATGACACCACAGCACTCTACCGAGGGTGACATAATGAGACTGTGTCTCAAAAAAAAGACCAACTAGAGAAGATAACCAGTTAGTTTTGTTTTTTTTTTGTTTGTTTGTTTTTTTTTTCATTTCTTTATTGTTTATTGTTGGGAATTCATTGAGGGTACAATAAACCAGGTTACACTGATTGCATTTTTTAGGGATAACCAGTTAGTTTTAGTGAAGACCAGTCTGACCAACTCATTCTGGTTTGCCTGGGACTTTCCTCATCCTGAAACTGAAAGTTTCACATCCCAGAAACACAATTCCAGAAGAACCAAGGAGAGTTGACCATCCTATTTAGATCGGGCCCTTTAAAAAAGTCTTTAAAGGAGTCACTCATTGTTCAGACTTTGCTGCTCATGTTACCATCTTCATATATCTTGCCCTACCTGTGTGGAGCTGTAAAATTACACAAATGCATGTATTTATTTTACATCATTACTGCAGCAGTCAGTATAGGCTAAGTTAGCTGAGGTGACAACTCCGTGAGACAGAAAGCTAGAATGTCCAATTATAAAGTGTGACCAGCATCACTTGCCATAAACAGAAGGAAAAATTTAAAAATCAATGAAAATAAAACAATTGTCACTGGATGGTGGCATTGGCTGAGGTTTTGTCTGGCCCCAAGGGCCTGCTTACTCTCTGATAGTAGGAGAGATTAGTAAGCATTAAAAACATCCTGGAATTTTCCTCTTTCCTAACAGGATTGAAAATGAAGTACGTCTATCACTCGGTGAGCTAATGTAGTTTAATGTCATGTCTGTCTACCACCAAAATCCTCTCCCAGCAGAGCACATTGCACACATTCTGGTGACACCACTGTCAACACTGACAAAAATGAAGCCATAGCAGGTTCACCCAGCTCTCAGGAAGGGATCAGGACCGAGTTATGCTGCATCTCACACAGGAAGAGCATGAGCCAGGGCCGCCAGCACAGGCTGTCCCAAGCTCTGGTCTTGGGTTTCTCTTCCTAGAGTATTTATATCCATCCGGAGAAGCTGGCTAACTTCATTATTTGTGAGTGATGTCCACCCAAAGCAGCCAGGCAGCAAATGTATAGAATAGCAGGCCCGATGTGGGCCCCCTTGTCTATTTATACACTGTTAACAAGCAAGGGGAAGTGAATGTTGAAGGTGAAATGCCAAATGCTTCTCTTCCCCTGTCTCCTCAAAGGTGCAAGGTTGTTGGTTTGGGGTATTCTTTGTTTTCAATGGAATGGCTACTTTTTATTTGGGGGGGGGGTGGGTTGTTTGTTTGTTTGTTTGTTTTGAGACAGAGTCTCACTTTGTTACCCTCGGTAGAATGCCATGGCATCATAGCTCACAGCAACCTCAAACTCTTAGGCTTAAGTAATCCTCTTCCCTCAGCCTCCCAAGTAGCTGGGACTACCTGCTCCCACCACAATGCCTGGCTATTTTTTTAGTAGAGATAAGGTCTCGCTCTTGTTCAGGCTGGTCTCAAACTCCTGAGCTCAAGCAGGAATGGCTACTTTTAAAATAAAAAAGAGGGATTTAGGAGGCCCAGGGTCATTTGCTGAACTATACAAGGACAAACATGTAGTTCAGAGTGGCTGCAAAGAATGCAGATTCTATGTCCAGTATCTCAAAATAAGTACCATAAACATTTAGTAGATATTTGTGCCAAGCAACTTTGAAAGCAAATGCATTAATTTATCTCATCCTCATGACAACTCTGTGAGGTGGGTGCTACTATTAATATTTTCCCTGTTTAGCTAATGAGGAAACCGAGGCCCAGAGAGATTAAGTAGCTGGCCCAGTTAGAGAGCAGAGGAGCTGGAATTTTAATGCAGGCAGCCTGACTCCAGAGTTCAGAAGTAGTCAAGCCCAATGGGGATCCACTCAGTGCAAACCAAAGCCAAATCCAAGGCCCTCTTCCAGAGGACTCGGACCCTTGACTTCATTTGGTCTTTTCTCTCTGAGGGCCACAGAGAAACTGCAATCACAACCTTGGCCTTGAGGAGGTTACATGTTTGCGAGGAGATCAAGCAAGCGTGTGCGTGATTTATAGTAATGTCAGCTAGTAATTGTGGAACGCATGTGAGGGCCCCAGGTGCCATGCAGCAGGCTGCCCAAGGAGGGAGGGTCCTGAAGCATCAATCCCCGGAGCTGCATCCTGCTCTGCAATAGCTAGACTGTGTGACTGAGGACAAGCCAGTTATCCCCAAGGCTTACCTTCCATCTCTGTCAAATGGGACCAATGACAATGGCATGCTGGTTCCTATCTCCCAGGGATGGTATAAGATTGAGTGAGAGAAAATAGGCAAAACATTTAGGATAAGGGATGACCAGTATGATGTCTGTCAGAGGAGTTCAGAATATCATTATTTACTCATTCACAAATATATATCCAGCACCTACTAACAATGGACCAGGAACTTCACCTGGTGATAGAGATACAAAGAAAATGAGACAGCAGCTAGGCTTTCAAAAAGCTCCTAGTCCAGAGAAAGGGATGGTGGGGGAAGAGGGTGGCCAGGCAGGTGGGGGTCCTTGCAGAAGGAATCAGAGAAGGTGCCTTGGAGGAGACTGACAAGGATGCGGGAGTGGGCTGAGGGTGACCCCCAGTGTGCAAAGTGCCAGTGAGGGGGCGGCTGCAGGGCATCGCGGGCAGGTGGGATTGAGGTTGGGCAGTGCCTGCACTTAGTTGGTTCCAGGTGTACTCTGCTCCAGGCTCCAGGCTCCAGGCTCCAGGCTCCGGGCAGGTAGCTCTGATGTTGTGAAGTCCACCTCCAAGTCCTGAAGCCTTGTTCACCCCCAGACTCAGCCTGAGACTATCAACTAAGCCCTGAAGTGGGAATCTAACTGCTTTGTTTCTTTTCTTACTTTCTTTTCTTTTTTTTTTTTGTCTTCTTTTTTTAAATTTCAGATTAATGTGAAGATACAATTAGGTCACAAAGTTTCCATTTGTTAGGCAAAGTCCCTGTTGTAACTATGTCCACACTCAAAATGTGTACCATATACCCTTACCCTGTGCCCATTAAGTGGGAGCACACCCCTCCCTCCAACTTGAATTTACATCTTTTGTATTAACCTGGATGGAGTTGAAACATACTCTTCTTAGTAAAATATCAGGAGAATGAAAAAACAACTAACTCAATGCTATTATGAAGCCAGGGAGTGGTCTCATACACACTCACATAAGAGGAAACTAAATGATTTTTGTTGTTGTTGAGACAGAGTCTCACTATGTCACCCTGGGTAGAGTGCCGTGGTGTCGCAGCTCACAGCAACCTCTAACTCCTGGGCTTAAGCCATTCTCTTGCCTCGGCCTCCCAAGTAGCTGGGACTACAGGTGCCTGCTGCAACGGCTATTTTTCATAGTTGCGGCAGTTGTCATTGTTTTTTTAGCAGGCCCGGGCAGGGTTCGAACCCGCCAGCCTCGGTATATGTAGCAGTGCCATAAGCACTGAGCTATGTGTTTTCTCTTTTCTTGTCCTTGACCTATTGCCTATTAGGCAGACAGGGCTAAAACTAAATTTGTGTCTCACCAAAAAAGCACAAGAAAGCGAAAGGAGAGAGATCGCACAGAGTTTTTTCTTCTTGAAGGTGTCTGCTCAGTAGAATCTGCAGATCTGCCTCCGGGAGCGGCTCACCCTCCAGAGAACATGACACTTTATTTCCTGCCCTTGTTTGTTAACACCCCCCTCTTTCCATCCCTCTCAGTTTCATGTAACTGCCAGCAGGCATTAACGCCCTCCTCCTCGCCCGGGCAGAAAATAGAAAAGGAAGGATTCAGCAGATGTCCCCCGTGGCACCGTCCGTGGCACCAAGATAACCAGGGCAGAAACCACAATTGGATCCTTATTCCTTCAGCCCAGGAATGCAAAGGACTGGGCGGTTTAACCACCTTCTGCATTTTCCTACCAAGACAGCCGGCTTGTTATTTCGGTTGTCTGAGCTCCTTTCTCTACGACGGAGAGAGATACATTAATCAATTTTTTTTTTTTTTTTTTTTTTTTTTTTTTTATGTTGGGCAGGAGATGTTGCAAACTGTCAAGAACTGTCAGTGGGCGCCCGCCGGGATCAGGTAAGCGGCCCGCGGGCGCCTGCGGCGGGGACACACTGACCCCTAGTGGCCGGCCGGGGGCCCCGCAGGCCCTGCGCCCTCCCTCCCTCCAGGCGGCCCGAGTCTCAGTAACACCGCTCCTGCCACAGAGCTGCTCTGTGTGGGCCACGCGGGTGTGCTCCGCACGCCCCAGCACACACGCACAATGTTCTTATCTCTTCCAAACCAGAGAAGCAATTTCTCTTCTCCTTTTCCAAGCCCAGAGAACACAGATTCCTAAGGACCTTGATAGGGCCCATTTCTCTGCTCTTGACCCACGGCAGAGAGGGAGGTAGGGAGCTGGCATTTCCGGAGAGACTCTTAGCGCCAGGCGTTGTGCACGCGGTCATCCCTCTGCAGCCTCGCAATATTCCATATTTGGAAACAGGCTCTGGCGGTCAGACAGCTTGCTGGGGTCACAAAGCTGCTGTTTTTATTGATTTTATTAAGCAAATATTTACCTAGCACTTGTCTACCAGGCATTCTTCTAGCACTTAACCTGTATTAAACTAACCTGCGTGGAACCCTCATCATGACCCTGTGAGGTGAGAACTACAATCACCTCCACTTCGTAGATGGGGAAACTAAAGCACAGAAAGGTTAAGTAACTAGGGCGGGTGGGTCCAGGTTAGCTTCAGCGTGCTCTCAGCAACTGCATGGGGCTGGGGAGAGAGAGAGAGAGAGAGAGAGAGAGAGAGAGAGAGAGAGAGAGAGAGACAGAGACAGACAGACACACTCATGGAGCTATAGAAGGAGCTCCCAGACTGTGCCATCACCTTCAAAGCCCACACATAGTAGGTGCTCAATAAAAGCTCAACTGCATCAGACCTGGAGGGAAGGTCCAAGAAATGTGGGAACGTAGGAGGGAGGCCAAACACCCTGCAGACACCATTATGGTAGAAAAACACAGGGTGTGTTCTCCCTCCTATGCCCATGAAAATGTGTTTTCAAACACACCTGCACTGCAAGTTGTCTTTTCTGCCCAGAACAAAGGGATTAGACACACTTCAACTGAACACACAGCCCCAGTCCACACCAGTGTGATTCATACCATCTGAAATGTGGGCCACCCCTTTTCCATTTATCTCATTTGTGATTTCCAGTAAACCCATGAAATGAGTATAACCGGCCTCCATTTCAACGTGGGGAAGCAGAGGACTTTTCCAAAGGGACTGTGTAACTTGTCTCAAGTTTGCCTAAGTGGTCTCCCCCTAATAAGCAGAGACCCAAGACCCACATAGCCGGGCTTCCTGGCTCCAAGGCTTCTGCCTTCTCATGCTGTCACTGTCCTTATGGGTCAGGAGCCCCAGCACCAGCAGGCCCAGCCTCCTCCATCCCCTGCCTAAGCAGCTCTGGGAACTGGCCGGGCTCATTCCTTCCTTAAGACCTTTGTCCCAGCCGTTCTTTCAGCCTGAAAGGCCCATCCTGTGCATAGACCTTCACGGGGTTGGCTCCTTCCTGCCGTTCCGGTGGCAGCTCACGTGTCACCTCCTCCGAAAAGCCTTCCTTGTCCACCCGACCTAAAATAGCTTTCCAGTCACTCTCAATTGCATCACCGGTTTAGTTACTTCCCAGCAGATATTAATCCCTGGTAATTTCTTATTTGGTTACTATTGTTAGTCTCATCTCATGTCTAAGAAGGCTATCAGTTACATAGCACAGACCGACCACGTGCCTGCAGAACAGAGTCCTAGAAGCTTTACCCGCAGTGAGTCATTTCATCTTCACCACCCCCTTTTCCGGAGGCTTCTGTCATTATCCCTCATTTGTCCTCCTGAAAGGGAAACTGAGGTAGCAAAGGCTCAGTAACTTGTCCAAGATCTCACCTTTTGTAAGCTGTGCTCTAGTCAACTAAAAACATCAGCCCGTCAGTAGCAAAAAGAACAACTGAATTTATAAATGGGCAAAGGACTTAAATTGACATCTCATCAAAGAAAATGTGCAGATGACCAATCAACACATGAAAAGATGCTCAACAGCATTAGTCATTAGCGAAATGCAAATCAAAACCTCCATAAGCTACCCCTTCACACTCGCTGAAATGGCTTTAAAAAGGAACAGAAAATATTAAGTTGTTGGCAAGGATATAGGGAAATTGGAACCCTCATATCTTACTGGTGGGAATATACAATGCAGCAGCCACTACAGAAAACAATTTAGTGGTTCCTCAAAAAGCTAACCCGAGAATTTCCATTTGATCCAGCGATTCTGCTTCTAGGTACATAAATTGAAAGCAGGCACTCAGCTATTCAGCCACAAGAAAAGATGGAGACTTCCCATCTTTTGTGTTTACCTGGATAGAGTTAAAAAAAATTCTTCTTAGTAAAGTATCACAAGAATGAGGGGGAAAGTATCCAATGTACTGAATACTAATATGAACCTAATATATAAACAACTACACACCCAGATAGTCTATAAAGGGGGGAAGGGACAGCGGAGAGAGGAGGAGAAAAAGCAGGCTCTCACCTAATGTGCACAATGTAAGGGTGTTGAGCACCACCCCTGGGTGAAGGACTCAACCACAACTTGAACTTTACCTTAGAAATGAAAATAATATGACCTAAACATTTGTACCCTCATATTAATCTGAAAATTTAAAAAAAAACAGGTACTCAGGCTCAGTACCCATAGCTCAGTGGCTAGGGTGCCAACCACATACACTGCGGCTGGTGGGTTTGAACCCAGCCCGGGCCGGCTAAACTAACAATGACAACTACAATAAAAAAAATAGCCGGGTGTTGAGGCGGGTGCCTGAAGTCCCAGCTACTTGGGCAAGTCTGTAGAGACAGAAAACAGATCTGTGACCACCAGGAGCTACAGGGAAGGAGAAGTGGGGAGTGACTGCTTGATGGGTAAAAGGTCTCACTTGGGGATGTTCTGAAATTAGATTTTGGTGATGGTGGCATGACTTCGTGGACATGCTAAACACCACTGAACTGAAGCAACCCAGATGCCCATCAACCCAGGACTGTTAACAAACTGTGGCATATGTATACCATGGAATACTATTCAGCCCTAAAAAAGATGGAGACTTTACATCTTTTGTTTACCTAGATGGAGTTGGAACACATGTATCTTGGTAAAGTATCTTAAGAATGTAAAGAAAAGTATCAAATGTACTCACTGCTAGTATGAAACAATATATAAATACTTATACTAAATGCTAGAACACAAATATAATCTAGCAAGGGGGAAGGAAAGGAAAGGGGAGGGCAAGGGGGAGGACAATTGGCAGGAGGAGAGAGGGTACTTTTTCCTCACTTTGTCGCCCTTGGTAGGATGCCGTGGTGTCATAGCTCACAGCACCCTCAAACTCTTGGGCTCAAGCAATCCTCTTGTCTCAGCCTTCTGTGTAGCTGGGGCTACAGGTGCCCACCACAACTCCCAGCTATTTTTAGAGACAAGGTCTTGCTCCGCCTCAGGCTGGTCTCCAACCTGTGAGCTCAGGCAATCCACCCACCTTGGCCTCCCAGGTGCTGGGATTACAGGCGTGAGCCACCATGCCCGGCAAGGAAGGACATTTTGTGGGATGTCACTTAATGTGCACAATATGAGGCTGTTTAGCACAGACACCCTCCAGGGTGAGGGGCTCTCCTACAACTTGAACTTTACCTGATTTTTAAATCAGGCTGGTCTGCTTGTTCATCTCTGCATCTCCAGGGCCTGTAAGAGTGCAAGGTGCTCAGAATATATTTATTAGAGAAATGAATAAAGTGGACGAAAACCCAGGTCTCAGTCTCAGGTTCTTCCCACATCAAGAAGCTTCAGGAGACTCTAGGCCAGTGGTCCCCAAAGTCCATCCAGTGTGCATCAGAATCGCTGGGAGGGCTTGTTCCACGCAGGTCGCTGGGCCTCAGCCCCAGGGCTGCTGATTCAGAGGGTCTGAGTGGGACCTGAGAGTTTGCAGGTGGAGGACAATGGCTGTATGGTATCCATAAACCAAGAGAAGAGAGAGGATGCACCTTGATGTGACCAGGAAAGAGGAAGGGGACAACTCACATCTAATAAGGGAAAGAGAGAGATTTGAACCACCTGAAAACTGAACCTCACAAAAAATGAGTTGTCCGTTTCGATCAATAGAAAACTCTCTGAAGGAGGGTTTCTTTTCTATCAGGTGAGTTTACAGGTTTGGGGGGAAGGGCAACTTGGCTGTATGACACAACTGGCTAGAGCCACATTCTGATTTGAAATTAGAGGTCCTCACTGTGGCTTCCTGTCTCCACTCCCATCTATTTCCCTATGTTCTTGGGATAACCACATATTTCGTACTACCATCTGCAGACATGGTTGCAGACACTCTCCTCTACCAGTCACTCTTCAGGTGAGCCCACAAGGACCTTGTGACATCTCCCAGAACAAACCAGCTCTTTCCCCTCCCCAGGACCTTTTCACGTGCTGCCTCTGTCTGCAACAACTGTCTCTTCCCTCATCTTGCACCACCTGCCCTACCCTCACCTTCTGTACCTTTTATCACACCTCCTTCTCCTTTGTCAAGCAATTCCTTCCCAATCATGGAAGGTCCCCCCTCCAGAAAGCCTTGCTGGATAAGCTACTCTGGGGGGTGGGGGGGAATACCTGTTAGTGCCCTACACACCTGGGCATCTTGACCTCTCCTTCATAACCTGCATCAGCCAACCTGTCCTGCATGGCTGGCCCCAGTTTAAGTGGAAGCTCCAGGGGGCATCTCCCATCCCTAGCACAGTGCCTGACCCACAGGGAGTAAATGAGGAAAAGAACAAACCAAGAAACTGGATGTAGCAGCCACCAGCAATAAAAGCCAGCATCTAGCACTGGAGCACTGTCCCTGATGGAAACTGCTGCAAAGGAGGAGCAGGGGTTTAGAACACAGGCCAGGTGGGTAGATAAGTCCCTTTGCACAGAGCTCAAGCCTGCAATGCCTTTCTTCCCCTCCCCACACGGCAGACTGATTCTTCACGTTGGATGAGTTAGTTTTTCCCTCTGCATTATCAGAGCACTGGTGTTTGCAATTCACAGGGCAGGGACAGGAAGAGAATTCACAATTCAACAAATAAATATTCACTGAGCACCACCTAGGAACGAAGCACTGAGCTGGGGCTGGAGAGACAATTCCCAGAAACGGTCAGAGCCCTCCAGGCTTCTGCTTCAGCAGGACACAATAGTCACCCCTCATCTTTGAGGAGCCCCAAGGAATGCCTGAAATCGCAGATGGTGCCAAACCTGATGGCTAGTAATCAGAACACGTGTCTCTGCATGCCTTCCACTCACAAACATAAGGCCTCTGCACCTTAACTGAGCTCTTAACACGCACTGTGGGCTGTTCACTTTTACAGTTTGAAGTCTGACAGCAAAAGTAGCATGAATTCCTTTTCCCTTCCTCATGATTTCATGGATAGAAGAGTCAGTCTTGGCATAAAGCTTAACAACCTCAGCATACAATTGTTTTTCTTTCCTTATGAAGTTGAAAACTTTTACCTTTTCATGTGAAGGAAGCACCCTTGGCTTCTTTTGGTATAGTTGAATTGCCAGCATCACTGCTCTTATGATTTGAGGCCATTATTAAGTAAAATAAGAGTTCCTTGAACAAAGATGCTGCCATAACACAGCAGTCTAATACCTGGTAGTGACTAGAGGGCTGGGAGTGTCTAAAGCCTGGAAACTCTGAACAAAGGGAGGATTCACATGCCCAGTGAGATGGAGCCAGATGGTGAGAGATTTCATCCTGGTACTAAGAAGACATGCAATTTAAGACTTATGAATTGTTTACTTCTGGAATTTTCCAGTGAATAATTTCCAGGTTGCTATTGTCCTCTGGTAACTACAAGCGCAGGGCAGAAGGGACTGCTAGTATGCTTCTCGACCAGCTCCCATGTGCCAGGCTTGGAGATGGGCACATGCTGTGGGCTTTAGGAAGGCTCCAACGTGGAGCCAACACTGTGGGCTCCGGGTCAAGTCATTTCCTAATGTTGTGATCTAATGACTCCAGCACATCACTAAACCTCAAGGGTCTGCATCTGAAAAATGGGGATAATAATCATCCCTACCTCAGAGTCATTGTGACAATTAAATGAATTAGCACAGTGAAGGCATCAACATGGTGCCTGGCACATTTTAAGTGCTCAGCAAAATGTTAGCAGTTATCCATTGAATACCCCCAGAAATCTAGAGCCCAGTAGGGTTATTCCAAATAAAGATGGCGGACCAATAGACTCTAAGAGGTTAAGTGACTCTCCTAAGACACATGGCTCAGCACAAGCTTAAGTTGCAATTAGAATCTGTCTCACTCCAAAACTAGATTTCTTTCCCCGACACCACCTTGCCCTGCTCTCATCTCCTGTAGTAGCCACTCCCATTTATTTACTTATTGTCTTTGGATGCTTTACAAATACAACACCAGAGTGGTTGTAACCAGACTATATGGCTCAGAAGACAAAAATACTTACTATTGGGCCCTTTATGGAACCAGTTTGCCAACCCCTGATCTGTAGTGCAGTTACCTGCTTGTATATCTGTCTCCCCTTATAGATTGCAAGTGTTTTTAACTACAATCTTATTTATCTTTGAACCTGTGAAAAGAATAAGTGCACTTCCCTGCAAGGGGCTCAGTGCTGGTTAAATAATACATGAAATGCAATTCCCTCTGGAAATTCTCATGTACATCCTTTCTAACCCCACAACCAGGACATCAGAGCCCATGGTTTCTGCCTGTTTCAGAAAGTGCATGTTGTGTTAGTCAGTGAACCTGAATGTGTCTGCTTCTAGCAGCTCAGAAGCCTGTGAACTGCCTCCCATCAGCAATACCCTTGGTAAAGGTATTTCTTTTCCACCACCAGGAAGGAGGTTTCCTTTTTATGTACAGTCAATACATAAAAATCAATAATATTCCCACACATATCAGAATAATGTAGTTTTAAGAAAATTATAATTTTTAAAGTACTATAAGATATCTAGGATTAATGCTTAAAAATTGCATGCATAATTTTTACAAAGAAAATTACAAAATGTTAATACTAGACATTTAAAAATGGCCTGAATTGGGCCGGGCACAGTGGCTCACGCCTGTAATCCCAGCATTTGGGATGTTGAGATAGGTGGATTGCCTGAGCTAACCAGTTCAAGACCAGCCTGAGAAAGAGCAAGACCCTGTCTTTAAAAAATAGACAGGCATTGTGGCCAGCACCTATAGTCCCAGCTACTCAGGAGGCTGAGGCAAGAGAATCACTTATGTCCAAGAATGAGCTATGAGCTGTGACATCATGGCACTCTACTGAGGGTGACAAAGTGAAACTCTGTCCCTCCCCCCAAAAAAAAGCCTAAATAAATGGAGATAGACCATGTTCATAGATAGGAAGATTCCATATCTTAAAGATGGCAACTCTTTCTCAAATAGGGAGGCTTTTCTACTCTGAGAATTCCAAACACTCTCCACCTCTTCCTTAAATCAAAAAAATAAAAAAATTAGGGTAGAGACAAAATGGCTGAATGAAGCCAGCTTTCCACAGAGGCTCCCATCCAGAAGGAGAGTTAAAGGACAGAAATTTAGCAAGTAACCTGGTGGTTTAGAGCTGCACCAAGAGAGAAGGTTGAAGAATGCACACCAACCCCACTGAAGCAAGCTGTGACCCCAAGGATACAAAAAAAAGGTGCAAAATTCATCACCCCTCCCACATGAGAACAACTCAGAGTGCCCCACAAACAAAGGAGCAGAGTTCGAAGGTCCTCCCACTATACTGCACAAGAGAGACCCTCTAAAGACTGAACCTTCCTTCCCTGCTAGGGTGCCATGGTGCTCTCCTGCCAGGCATAAAACTGTATAAAACTGTATATATTCTCTTTCTGCAATTCTGAGCTTTCAGCACTCCCCTCCACTCTCACTCTGAGGTCTGGAGGCCTGTCCCCCAAGAGTCCAGATTCTTGGGTAATTTCTCGAGGGGTGTGGACAGGGCCTGGACTACAGCTGGTCAGTACTGATTCTGTGGCATGGGAGTGAGGAGAGGATGGTCAGCTGAGAGGGAACCATGCCAGAGTGGTGGTGCCCCGAGGCACAAAGAAGCACCCATTTTTGGCAACAATATGGCTCACCCCCAGATATTCCGAAGTCACACCCCCTGTCTCTCTGGACAACCAGAGGAGGCCGGGCATCTTCTCAGGTGGCAACCACCGCAGAACATATCTGGGATGGAAACACAGGCCCTGTGAGTAAAGGGTTTGCCTGAGGCAGTACCGGCCTGGGTGGAGCACAGGGACTAGAAAATGCATGCACAGAGCCAGGAGATTCCCAGGACAGGACTGACCCAGAAGACAACTTTACTGAGCCTAAGACGCACCCGGCTCCCAGGTGACCATCAGCTTAAACAAAGGAGGGCAAGCAGAGGCTGGATCTGACAGGTAACCGTGCTGCGAATATAAACAGCTGAGACCAAACAGCAGCACAGACAAGGCCTGAGGCACAGGTTCTGGGAACTCAAAACAGCTTCTCTTCTGCAGGGGAATTTAGCAGGGACAGAAACAAATTCCCGCAAAGTTGTTCTGGTCTGTCAGTAACATCAATCAGGGGCAGGGCTGGAACTGAGTGAATACCCCCCAGCCTCCATCAAGCACCAGAGGTTGTCAGGCCTCACCTCCCCCTGCTGGATACAGACAGAGAGCAGAGGCTTGACTGAGCAGACATAGATGTCCTTGTGATTCATTCAGGTGCAAATCCCTGGAGTATCTGCTCATTGGAGTCAACTAGGTAACAGCCCTGCGGGGTTATCAGTGACTGGGTGTGACAGAGGTGCAAGGTGGGGAAGGAGGCATCAACCTTCCCAGACTAATTTATTTGCTGGGTGGATCCTCCTGACTTCACAGAGCACTGGAGCAAATCATATTTGAGTTGTCAGCAGACCCCTGACAACAACCCCAATCTAGTTGCCAGAGACCTTCTAAACTCTCCCACCTGAGACAAGTGCTGACTGAGACAATTGATTTGGACCTTTTGAACTGAGCCAATCACCCAAGGACTATCCAAGTGGTGCCCTGAATGTGTGGTTGTAGGAAGGTTTGATTTTCCTTTTCCAATTGTTACCTGTGGGGGGGGGGGGCGAGGTGACTTAATTGCTGGTATTTCTCCACAGCTGAGGCTTTAACCCAGAGTAACTGTTTCACTAGGGTTGCACAGAGACCAGCTGAAAACAAGACAGAGCCACTTAGCCTCACCACACCAAACAGGTCCCCAGTTTCTCAGGCTGTAGCACTGTATGGGTCCTCAACAAAGCTCCAGGGGAAAAGTCAAATGGTGTAAAATAATCATGGGGCAGAATCAGTGCAAAAACTCTGGTAACATGAATAACCAGAATAGATCAACACCCCCTTCCCTCCAAGGAAAGATATGGCAGATGTAACTGAAGATCTCATTCATAAACAGCTGGCCAAGATTTCAGAAATTGAATTCAGAATTTGGATTGCAAACAAGATTAATAAAGTGGAGGAAAATTTGGAATTAGAAATTCAAGGAGCAATTCAAAAGTTGGAATTAGAAATTCGAGAAGAAATTATAAAGTTTTCTCAAGAATTCAACGAATTTAAAGACAAAACCACCAAAGATTTTGACCCACTGAAGCAAGAATTTGCAGCCCTCAAAGATCTGAAAAATACAGTTACAAAGTGGAGCAAGCAGAAGAAAGGATTTCTGACATTGAAGACAAAGCTTTTGAACGCTCCCAAACTCTCAAAGAGGAAGAGAAATGGAGAACAAAAACAGATCAATCTCTCAGAGAGCTCTGGGATAATTCAAAGAAGACTAATATCTGCCTCAGTGGAATCCCTGAAAGTGATGAAGTGGCTTCACAAGGCACAGAGGCCCTTCTCCATAAAATTATGAGAGATAATTTCCCAGACATGCCAAGAGGTTCTGAAATTCAGATAGCAGACAGTTTTAGAACCCCAGCACAACTCAAGCCCAATAAGACATCCCCCAGGCATATCACAATTAACTTCACTAAAGTTAATATGAAGGAGAAAATTCTGAAAAGCAGCCAGACGTAAGAAATTCATTACCTACAAAGGGAAGAATATTAGAATGACTGCGCATCTCTCTGCTCAAACTTTTCAAGCCAGAAGAGGTGGTCATCGATTTTTAATCTCCTAAAACAAAATAACTTTCAACCCCAGATCCTGTATCCAGCTAAACTGAGTTTCATTTATGATGGAGAAATTAAATACTTTAATGACATTCATATGTTGAAAAAATTTGCCATAACCAAACCAGCTCTTCAGGATATTCACAGACCTATCCTCCACAATGACCAGCCCAATCCTCTACCACAAAAGTAAACTCACTCAGAAACTTTTGATCAAACTCCAACTTCCACAGTGGCGAAAGGATTAAGAATGTCCATGGGACTTTTTAAAAACTCAATACCTAATATTTTACCAGAATTATCAATATTCTCCATTAATGTGAACGGCTTAAACTGTCCTCTAAAGAGGCACAGGTTGGCTGACTGGATACAAAAACACAGGCCATATATTTGCTGCATACAAGAATCACATCTTACCTTAAAAGATAAATATAGACTCAGGGTGAAAGGATGTTTGTCCATATTTCAGGCAAATGGTAATCAGAAAAAAGCAGGTGTTGCAATTCTATTTGCAGACACAATAGGCTTTAAACCAACAAAAGTAAGGAAGGATAAGAATGGTCACGTCATATTTATTAAGGGTAATACTCAATATGTTGAGATTTCAATTATTAATATTTATGCACCCAACCAAAATGTGCCTCAATTTATAAGAGAAACTCTAACAGACATGAGCAACTTGATTTCCTCCAGTTCAATAATAGTAGGAGATTTTAACACTCCTTTAGTAGTGTTGGATAGATCCTCCAAGAAGAAGATGAGCAAAGAAATTTTAGATTTATACCTAACCATCCAACATTTGGATTTAGCAGACATCTACAGAACATTTCATCCCAACAAAACTGAATACACATACTTCTCATCAGCCCACGGAACATACTCCAGAATTGATCACATCTTTGGTCTAACCTCAGTAAATTTTAAGGAATAGAAATTATTCCTTGCATCTTCTTGGACCACCATGGAATAAAAGTTCAACTCAGTAACAACAGGAATCTGCATACTCATACAAAAACATGGAAGTTAAATAACCTTATGCTGAATGATAGCTGGGTCAGAGATGAGATTAAGAAGGAAAATGCCAAATAATTGGACAAATTTTTGAACAAAATGACAATGAAGACACAAATTATCAGAA